>JAXGGA010004961.1:0-27500 GCA_038373865.1 Uloborus plumipes | reverse complement strand
AAAAAATGAACTGTTGTTTTTGCAGGATAATACTAGTAGCAGAGCTTCAGTTTATAACTGTAAAATACACAGTAATAAACTGTAAAATTAGCAATTATTTGGAAATTAGCAATTTTACAAGTTATTGCTGTGCATTTTATAGTTTTGAGCTAAAAACTCGGCTGCCACTATTATACTGTAAAAACAACATTTTTTTCTCTTTTTTTGCAGTATAGTAGTTAGTATTACCAATTAGAAGTATAACCAAAAATTTTTCAATTAGTGATAAGACTAATGCGTCATCACTCTAATAACTCATTATGTCGCAGTCACGAAGTGACCGAATTAGAACCCTTCTCCTAAGTTACGCTGACACATTTTACTGTTTTTCCCCAAAACCAAACTAGAACGACACTAATAACTAATTTGTGATCGTGCATTCTGTGACGTGAAAGTGTCATATTGAATCATTAATATTTTTTGATAGAGGAAATTTGGTTCGTTTTAGTGAAACAATTGAGCATGAACCAGCTCGATTATCTAAACTTTAGCAGCCGCATTTTTTTCCTTGCCAAGCTGTGATCAAATCGTGATGTCTAATTATACAGTTAGTGAGGGGCAGCTCGTGCATAGGCACTGTAGAACCCCCATATTTTTGTACTCCCATAATGTGTTTATTAGCACATTATTATCATGCAGAATTATAGGCATTCTCCGATCATTTATAAAATATTATAAGCAAGCATCACTAGATGGCGCTAAAGAAATTCGGCACTTTTCTTTTCACAGTGCCATGTTTTACGTTAAACGGATGCGCGCAACGACTTCTTTTTTTTTTTGTCGACGTAACATATATATTTGGTAACATGCATACAGCGGCACTGCATTTGAAGCAGTTCCTTTCGAGAGTATGTTCTATAGAAAAGGTTCCCGCTTTCAAATACGTTGTTCAACGCGAGATTTTTGCTACGTGTGTTACAGATCTTTGATGAAACCTCGGGAAATTCGTTCTGTGCAGGGCCGACCAGAGGTTATGTCTGCCAAGTCTGAAACTAGAGGGGAAAATTTAAAATGGGAAACACCCCTATGTTGATAGTCTTAATTCATTTCACGTATTCCACTTCTCTAAAAATGTGAAGGAGAATTTTCGTGTTTTGAAAATAATAATAAAAAAAAACTTACATGACACCCATAATTTTGGCATGTTTAAAATTTAAGGTTGCAGCACCTTTCATTCATTCAAGTCCCGAGTCATCACTGCTGATACGTATTTTTGAGCTTCCTGCACTTGTGATGTTTCTGCACTTATTTCGTGATCTGTCACTTTGGGACGCCACCTATGCGAATTGACTCGGTCCATCTATCTACGCGTATGTGGAAACATCGGTATGCCGTCACTTAAAATTCCCAATTTCGATCAGAGGTTGCGTTAACTACGTCTGGACGTCATCAAATGCCCTTCATCAAATGACTACTCTCTGTATCTCTGCTTGACAGCGACGTTCGACAAAGATCCAGAATGTCGAAGTGACTGCGAGAAGCTATTCTACTTCGACGTCACAGAAAGATTACGAACGGGGCAATGTTTCTATCAGAGGCATCAATTGCTTCACAAAACAGTATACAGATTCTAAATATGACAGATCCTTTTACTTTTTAAACTTACGAAAAATATATTTAATTCGTTTATTTTGGCTCAGTAGCGGAAGTATCTGTTTGAGCTACGTCCATTATTGAACAAAATATTATTGCTTAACTATTGTTTCTGGAAATATTCCAAATTTATTGATACGCCTATCACCATGTGGCCCAAATAAGCCACGACGGTAAATACGACTCCGCTGTTACCTCAAAAAACTCTCTTAAGTTACCATTATTACTCTGACGTTACTGGAGGACGTCGCTGGAACTTCACAGTGGAATGATTTTTTGTAATATCAGTGCAGCAGAACGATGCTCAAAAACTTTTTAGTGGCAGATTAGACCAGAAATTTTTCTTGTTATAAATAGTAGGTAAAACGCTCCTGATGGACATACTAAAAATATGCATCTATAATATACTTATAAATACTAAAAATATACATCTATAATATACCTATAAATACTAAAAGTATACATCTATAATATACCTATAAATACTAAAAATATACATCTATAATATACCTTTAAACACTAAAAATATACCTACAGTCACGAGAAATGCGCTTTACGGCTAATTCTAATACACATTTCGGTTTTAATTCATGCTTTTTCAAGCTAAGAGAATAAGTTGTTTTTCAATTAATTTCAGCCCCAACGTGTTTTTAACTGTACTACACAGCAATATATGGGTAACTTTACAATCTCGTATCGGTACCATTACGTGACATTAAGGTACCATTTTGGTCTCTCTGCAATTTGATGCAGCATTTACATTTGTGAAACACAATTTTTCACTCTTTTTCATTATAAGTGTGTAAGTAAACGCTAAGAATGAAATACTTTCCGTACGGTATACCGAGCGACCAGTAAATAAACATCCCTCAGTAAGTAAACACCGCGTTTTTTTTTCCCAAAACTTTTTTAAACATTTCTCTTGGATAAACAGGCAGTAGTAACTACGTTCCTGACATTTCCAAAAAGAAAACTTTCTTTCATTTCACCCCCCCCCCCTTCCAAACAGAAAAAATCGATATGTAGGAACATAAACGACTCGCAGTTTTTTTTTTTTTTTTTTTTTTGAAATAACGAAACATTTACACATAATCTAAAGTGTTTTACTGTCATGTGGAAATTACTAGCTTTAAACGACGCTATGTATATAATGGACAATGAAGTTTCGCTTAGGTGTTTATTCACTGATCGGTCTATCCTAATATGCTGGGAAATTATCTTTAACAGCATGGCATTTACAACGTTCAGTTTTAGGATGTTAAGATGCAGAATTATATTATTTTAGTCTATTTACAATTAAAAAAAAATAACTTATAATAAAATTAAATGCAAATTGCATATTTTGAATCATGTAAAGAATGCTTTTAGGGTTTTTAGCTATGCTCATGATTTCTAGATGGATACACTGTGGATCATTTGAGATATCAATGGGATCCAAAAGGAGCTGTTAGCCTAAATGAAGGTCTTGTTCTATCTCAGTATGATTTGATTGATTTCCCAATAAATAATGGAACAGTGACTGCAAAGACAGGTAACACCATTTTTTATTAGTTCATTAGAAATATCGCGTATTAGAATGCCGATATATTTCTCAATATTTATAATATCCAGCATGAACTGTTTTGATTAGTTGTCACATAGATTTTGCTATTAACTACTAATGAATCTTTCTAATGAATTTTAATCTGCATACACTATTCTAAAGTTCTAGCAATGTGAAGTTAACAAAATCCTATGAGTTTTGACACTTCAAGAAAATTATTGCAATTTCTTGAAGACTACTGATATTTTTCTAAGTTAAAATAAAGTTTAATCACTTTTTCCGTTCTATCATTCTCATTTGCTCATCCTTTAATATGTTATTGAATATTATTAGTTATTTTCAATGCATCAAATTTTATTTTACTCATATATTTTCAACTATCTAATGCACTTTATTATTATAGCTATGTTTACTTTTTGTCATTTAAAACTATGCAAAATATGTTTTGTGTGCTATGTCTACTTCAACTTTTACTTTATGGTTATTAAATGTTATCATAGCTGTTTTATATCAGAGCTTCTCAATGTCTCACTGTAGCGGGACATTGGAGGAAATTTAAAACAAAAAGGAAAATTCATAAGCTAAAACGTTTTATATGGTGCTCTTCAATTAAGATTTCTTCAAGAGTGAAATTAAAGAAAATAAATCAAAATAAATAAAAACTGCCTTATTGTTCGCCACTCCCCCTTACTTAAAAGTTATTTTGCTAAGATCTTTTCACAATCTTAAGAAAAAAAATATGGAATTTATTTCATTCTTTAAAAAAGAGAAAAAAAAAAAAACGTTTTTTGATTGATACTCTTTTTTTTTCAAACTTAGGTATGTTTTCGGTACTCCAGATCAACTTCAACTTGAGGCGACACATGGGTTATTTTTTAATTCAAGTGTATGTTCCTTGCATACTCATCGTTGTGTTGTCTTGGGTTTCATTTTGGATCAATCGGGAAGCCACAGCTGATCGAGTTGGTCTAGGTACGTACTCTTTAAATTTACTAAGCAGGAAGTTTTT
This sequence comes from Uloborus plumipes, assembly GCA_038373865.1. Lineage (NCBI taxonomy): Eukaryota > Metazoa > Arthropoda > Arachnida > Araneae > Uloboridae > Uloborus > Uloborus plumipes. The sequence continues at coordinate 23,316 of JAXGGA010004961.1, read as the reverse complement.
TAGTACTTAAGTAATGCTAAGAGGTGGGGTGAATGTGGAGAAAAATACTTAAGGTAATGTATAAATACCCTGATATGTTCATGTCAATTTAGTTAGAAAAAGAAAAATGTCTTATCTTCATCGCGTCGGAAGTTTTTGAATTTAACATTATAGTTATGATAAAATTTTACAAAATGAGACATTTTATTTTTTTTCCAAAAAAAAAAGAAAGAAAATTATGGTCCCAGATACAACTTGCCAAAGATGGTAATATGGTCGCCATTTCTCATTTGCGATTTTGGACAAAATTTTTAAACTGCGTTATCGTCGGAACGGAGCACGATATTTTGATGCACCTTCTTTGATTTTTATTTTATGTTACAATAATACATTTCTCTTCAAAATTACATGTTCCATTTGAAAATATGAGTTAAATATTTCTTTTAGCAGCCTAATGGAACTAAACATTTTGAATAAATGTTTGATTTTTTTTCCAAACTTGCCAATTTAATATTTTTTATGGTTGATCTGTATCATTTTGCAATGTATGAGTACTACGTTTTCTAAAAATAATGGTCAATCAATTTTGCGTTTAATAGGCTTTAGAGGAACTTGAGAAAAATATGGGTTTCTCAGTAACTGCATACGTAAATGCAGACTTGAAATTTTGAAATTTTTGTAGCAAGTGGCCAAAAAACACTTTCAATTTATTTTTTTAGTCACATTTTCATTCTTAGTTGCAGCTCCATCCAGTAATTTTAATGTTTAATAAAAACAAGAGCGCGGACTTAGCCGCTTTGCCGGCCATAACTTTAACGGCGATTTTTTTTTCTGCGCACAAGCTTTTAGAGTAGTGTCATAAAATTGTCTTCTAGTTTTCAAATAAAAATCCTAAAAAGATGTCAAGTTTATTCATTTTTGTTTTTTCTTCTAAATGTAGAATTACAAGCGCAATTGCATCAGAATCGATGTAGTGTTAATATAATGTATTTTCGTAGAACCGTCTTATAAATAAGCGAATATAACTAAGCTATGCACAAGTATATATACATATTTTTTAAGTTATTCTTTCTTAGTTGGTGCTAGACATTCAAGCAATTAATTCAATAAAAATGTTTTAGCTTTAAAACTATGTTACATCAAAAATTTATTAGCACGTTTTAAAGTGTAAAAGCAATTTAAAAAAAAGGTACACCTGTGCTAATAAGGCATTTCCCTGTACTTCTACTACCCTTTAAAGCAAACTATATATGGGTTCCCCTTGTCAAAATGGAATTTAAGTAAAAAGACTATTTGTATATTTTGTGTGCATAAGTCACGTAGATTATAGAAATTAAAAAAATTTGGTATCTGTATAACCCTAAAATTTTAAAAACATACAGTAAGGAAACACACCTTATCTTTGAATAAATTTATTTTGTATTATTTAAAATCTCATTTTTTTTAATAAAATTATGTCAGATTTTTGAAGAATTGTTAGCAATCACAAACGATTACGTGATTTAATCAAAACATCGAAACATGTTCCTTGAGAACATATGCTATCATACAGCCCAAGCATATTTATAAGATAATCTGGCCCAAATGCAAGCAATTAGTGAGAAGTCCCACAATTTTCCTATGTGGTCTGGGGTATGTAAAGCTGTACACTTACAAAAACTTCTAGGAAGTAATTACCGGTAATATAATATTTGAACAATGCTCTATCTCCAGAAGACAGCAGAGGTGTTCTTGTTTCTTGATCTTCGTAGTGAATAATGTTCCGGCCTCGTTAATAAGTCAGGCCAGAATGAAAAATAACGTCTTCGTAAATGTTGGTGAACTCTCAAGAAATCTAATTTTAATTAAATTTGCGTTGCTTACTTGCGACGGAATTCTGTAATACAAAGTGTTTTTTAGTGACATTAGGAAGTTGTTTGCACATTTGTGCAACGAATTTGTGTAAAAATAGTTACAAAGAAAATGAGCTTTGCGGAATTGTTCACTATTACATTATTCAATTCAGGGGGAAAATGAACTAGTCCAACTAACTTTACGTTGCGTTTTCTCGACAGATTTCTGTACTTAAGTTGTTTGTCAATGACTCTGCTATGCTGGTTCAGCATTTGCGCATCAATCATGTGTAAACATATTTGTGAGCAAAACAGAGCATTGAGAAAGAATTCACAATAAACTTAATCAATTAGACTGAAATTGAGCTCTTTTGAGGGTCAAAAACATGAATATACAACTTTTCCTTTAGATTCCGCAATGTAATTCAACACTTATTTTTAATGAAAAATATATTTTTTGTGAAAAACTAAAGTGAGCAAAAATGGAAATAAGAGATAAAGATTTCAATAATACGCATTAAAAAAAATCTTGTAGTCTTATGAAAGGCTCTAATATGAGGCATTTAAAAGAACTAAGCAAAACTTCAATGAAATTAAAACTTGGAAATAGAAACAACAATTAAAATTCTTGAGTTTAAGAAAAGAATACCTTGCAAGAAATTAAAAAAAAACACAAAAACTAAAAATTGTGAATTAAGTTATATAAAATCCAAACTAATAATATTACGTAGCATTTGAAGGGATTGGGGGATGATGAGGTTATGCGACAAAACCTAAATTGCGAATAATTCAAGTTCAAAGTTTTTTTGTTGCCGTTGTTGCAGCTTTTTTGTTTTCTAGTTTTGTCATTAGTGAGCACATGAAGTTGGTCTAATGACATCTACTTTTTGATGCACCAAGTTTTATTTGCTTACCTGTATCCATTGCTTACCATTGTCCAGAGAGGATTTTCAAAGAATGTAACATAGCCTCTTCATCCTCCAAACCCTCAATTGTCAAAAAAAAAAAAAAAAGTCTAGAAATATGAAAGTAAAATCATAGTTCTGCTCTGTGCATTGCACGGTGCACGCCCCCACCCTCCCTAGAAAATGTTGAATTGCATCTCGCTAAACAGTGTTTCTAAATTGTGTCGTCCATGTGAAATTTTAAGAGCAAAAAATAATATCTTGTTTGATATTTTGCAGGGATCACTACTGTTCTCACCTTGTCAACTTTCGGCCTCGATACGAAAACCGATCTACCGAAAGTGTCTTATCCAACAGCTTTGGATTGGTTCGTCATCATGTGCTTTACCTTCGTCATAGCGACTCTCCTGGAGTTTGCAGGGGTCCACTACTTTACAAAGATTGGCAGTGGGGAGTATCCTTGCATTCAATCTGGAGATGAATCCGATACGGATGATGGATTTTCAAGTACCAGGCATTTGGGTCCCACGACCGTAAGTGGGAGGGACATTGTAAGTTATATTGGTAATGGCGAATCTTTTGTTGAAAGTAAAACTAAAGTTTCCTAAAGCGCTTGTAAGCCGTCTTATATCAAAATTTCTACACACGTATGACTAATTCAGCTTCATCAAAGCAATAATGAAAAACGTTTACTCTGAACTAGTGAGGGGTTTTTTTTTTTTTTTTTGTAAAGAAAGTGGTGAGGTACAGTGTATGCAACCTCAACATTATTTTTCTACTACACTCTACAAAATTAAACAAACTAAAGTAAGAAAATTTCTAATGATTTTTGTATTATATATATATATATATATATATATATATATATATATATATATATATATATATATATATATATATATATATATATATATATATATATATATATATATATATATATATATAAGCTCGACAACTCGACACCCTAAACTAACACTAAAATACGTGGAATTAAGAGGGTGTCCAAGGTTACATAATTTCAACTCTTCAAGTCTTTTATGCATTGCTTATTAACACTTTCCGGTCTAAGCCCGAGCTCAGCTCGGGGTGCCGTTTTTGTTGAAGATAACTAAGCCCGAGCTCAGCTCGGGGTCAAGTTTGAGCTACTGTTGCTCTGAAAATACGGTTTTTTTTTTTTTTTCGTTTCAATCCTTTTCAGATATTATCTATGGACCTTTTACTTTCCTAAAAAATATATAGATGGCACCACCAATCAGAATTAACTGCAGGAGACATAGAATCGAGGCTTACACGAGTTATGCAAGCGTGCGACATTGCAAATCCGTGTCTTGAAATGTACCACACCAAAGCAAATTTTGAAAATTAAATCTTTTTAAAAATATTTGTTCAAGATTTGGGTAAGTTTTTAATTACATTTGTGCATATTTTCATGGTAAAAAAATAAATTTTCCTATGCAAAACTTTTTTTTCAAGTTCCAGACATGCATTTTCGACAATTTCTTACTCAATATTAATTGTTGTTTCACTTAAATAGGTGATCATCATGAAAGAAAACATTTTGAAGTATTTAACAAAATTAAAATTACCAACACTTTTTCCAAGTATTTTTTAAAAAATCACGAAAAGCGACAAAAAACCCCCAGTCTGGAGGGAGATGCGCGGTCGAAAAGGATCAGACCTGAAAGTGTTAATTAGTGCTTATCATTAACGTTGTAAAAATTAATTTCAGTTAATGATTTTTCACATTTTTCTTTTTTTTTTTTTTTTTCGAAAAGTGCATAAAAAAAGTGGGACAATTTTTAACTTCTAATTTTTAACAAATCCATATTTGTTTGAAAAACAAAGAGCTCTTTGTCATTTATATCTATTAAAGAGAAAATCTCTTCTAACACTAATTTGAAAAACTGTTGTGCTGCTTCGTTTCTCTTGAGGACTGCCCTAAGTACATTTCGCCAACTTCTTCCTAGCTTTGGGACTCCACCAACAGCAGAGTGTGGTGACTGACTCAATATCCTCCGACTAATCTAGGTACAAAGGAGAATTCTCCAAGATAATTTTTTCCAGAAAAAAATGATTGAATGACCCAAAAAACAGCAAAACTCCCTGAAAATGGTCAATGTGAAAAAATATCAGTTTCAAAAAATGAACTAAAATAGCCAGTGGATGTAATCTTATTGAGGTATCTGTAAATATGGGACATGTTAGAGAGGTTTTCACCCGTTGAAATTAATATTGGACCAGCTGTTGTAAAAATAAAATATCGGCTAACCAAGTAATGTAACTATACCGGAATGTCACTGTATGTGTATATAAACATTACAGAACGTATTAGTACAAAAATTCAATTCTTCTAAGTTTTAAGGCAACCCATTTCACTAGATACATTTACCCAAGACATTTTGTTGTTGGGTAAATGTTAAGACTGAAATTAAAATCATAAAATGGTCTTTCAATGTTTTTCCCGATATTTTATTTATGTGAATCCTGCTAAGGTCCATTTATTCCAAAAGCAAAAAGAAATAACTGTCACAATTGAATAAAACATGTTTAAAAAATAAATTGTTCTAATTGTCCTAGCAACTGTTACAAAAATGTTCACGTTTTGTACTAGTTAATTGTTATTGGCAACTAATGGTAGCATAGAAGTGTATTTGGAAATTTTAAAAGATTTCACTTCGTAATGTTTTCCTGCATTAGGAAAAGTAAAACGGAAACAAATATTACTCTTGCAGTGTGCTTGCAATTGTTCTAAATGTCTCATATTGCAATTGTAGATAAGGCCAGAAGGATAAACACTGATTATATTCAAAATCCCCTTGCCGGGTTCGGAAATATTCTTTTTTTTTTTTAATTCAGAGCGAAAATTTCGTAGCTGCAATAGAAAGGCTGCCTTTAGGAACCTATATGAATTCCCATCCTATGGTTTTTGTATTAATAACTTTAATTAGCAGTTGACACAGTGAAATGTATAGGAGGTAAATAAAAGATAGTATTTAAATAAAGTGTAGACAGAGATAAATCAAATCGTGTATGGGATTCAAAATAAATTTCATTTCCGAGTCACTCTAGATAACTCCATCTATTAGAACTATCCGTAACCCATATTGGCACCAACACATGAGGCGTCTAATATCATTTGCAAATGTTAGCTTGATATTCTAAGTTTTGAAATTCAACAACAGTTTCCTCTTATGATAAAAAGTTTTTTCTTGTATGTTCCTAGAAATGTATTGTTCTTTTGTTAAACAAATAAATAAGATCTGTTTGAGCGGCCGCCAAACTCATAAGTGCTCTGTTTCCAGGGACGTCATTTCAAGTTTTTCCAGGGGGGGTGGCAACGGGTAGAAACGCAATACAATTTCACCAGAATACAACAAAACAACGCCCACTTATATGTGAATACATTGATTTCTCAAAGTCAGGGGGGGGGCAATTGAACCCCCCTGCCCCCCCCTAAGTGACGGGCCTGTCTGTCTTGTCAGTATTTTCCTAGTGCCTCATTTGAAATTTAATATTTCTTTAGGTTCTCTATCCAAGTCCAATGCCAAGAGCTTGTAGAAGGAAAAGATCAACAACGCACATCCCAAACTGTCGGGACTTAAGGATCTGTTGCATTCAGTTCTGGAATTGTTTCCTTGCAAGCGAAAAGTACAAGGCTGCCATGCGACGTAGAGTTGCTGGAAGAACAGACGCAGTCAATAGCGTTAGCAAAATTGATGAAATATCTAGAATTTTATTCCCTTGCTGCTTTCTGGCTTTGAACTTCTTCTATTGGTTTATTTATGGATCCAAGCACCAGTCAAACACATGGGAAAATATGTGACTCCGGATATAATTTACGCTTTCAACATCTGAGTCAATGTAGAAATCAACATATCTACTTGAGTTTATAAATGGTATTGGATGAATTCCATAACAAGTATTTTTCATGTACGAGCTGCATGTTATTGTTAAAGGTTATAAGCTTAGTAGTGGTCATTTATTAGTCGCTTGTACAGTAAGAATGACAATTTGCTTAATTTAACCAGAATGGTACACTTCTAAATACTTACTGAAAACATATCGTATTTGAAATACGTTGAAGTTTTTAATTTAGACCGTAAAAAATGTTCACACCTGGCAAAAGAAAAAGGATCATGAGAAAAAGACTATTTTCTTTAAATATTAAAATTGAATATGTGAGCAGTTCATACAGTAATAATGGAAGAAACAAAAATTAAAACCTATAGTTATTCTTTACTTAGGTGAAGAGTGATGACGATTTCTCGTATCCTGCTGCTAAAAGTAGCGACAGGTAGCGACATCAATTGATGTTCCTGACATGCGACATTATGGAGTGTTCAAATCTGATCGTCGCCTGATAGCTACACGCAAATAATTGGAGATGAAGACATTTCTAAACAAAGTACATACGCAGTCGAGAGCTATGCGAGTCGTATGGGGCATAGAAAAAATCTTGATGAAAACTGATTCGAAGATAATATGTAGAGTAAAAATATTATTCACGCTTTAAGATTGTACGCACAAGGGCTAGATGCAACCAGTTTGTATAAGAGATAGTACACACCACCTTCAACCGTAAGATAATGCGTGCGTGCATCTCTAAAGCTAAGAGTGCGTTTTATTTTCCCTGGTTCCCTATTGACAAACGCATTGGTCATCTTTTCCCAGAATGATGCACAAGCAATTGTAGAAAGATAATCTGCCATTCCACTAGCAGCCATGCTAATCGGATATGATTCCAGAAGTCTTCATTGACTTATGAGTCTAAGGGCAGATGATATAAAGTCCCCTATGAGAGTAGAAACTCTTTAATCAAATAGCGTGAGATGATAGGAGGTAACACAGGTGTTTCAGAAGAAGCTGTAGCGTGCTGGAAACACAACAAAGACAGAGTTGGTGAAGTGCAGGTGTGAGAGAAACCAGTTTCCAGTACCTCTGTATAGCCGTGAATCTGTACGATGCAGCAGACGACTTTTGTTTGTTATGACCCTGTAACCCGTACCTGCTCCAGGAAAAAAATCTTTCAAACTTCAATATGAACGTGCAGTTAAAAACAAATAAGACGATTCTCGTTTTCGGTTATAAGCGAAATTGTTTCATGTATTAAGTATTTCTTCTAGATTCTTTGCCAAAGAGCATGCCTCGTAAGTTTCAAATTCACGCAGGAATTAATCCAAAAAATTGACCCCTGATAGTCTAAGAAAAAAGGATTAAAAATGTTGGACATTCTGAAGTTTACTACTTCTGAAGTTTCATAGCGTTTCTGAGCTAGTAGCCATTTGAACAGAAAACTAGGATTCCATCGACCAGACAGTAAAGGAAAACAAGATACAAGATCCATGGAATCAATGTGAAGTCCCATACTATAGTTTCTCGAAAGAAATATTCCTCGTGGTTAGATACTTTATTTGAAAAATTGCCAGGAAGAGTACTGAACTTGTGGTTTGCAGAGACAAAATATACACCTTTGTAGGATTCTCCCCTCAGTTTCAGGACCTAAGTTAAATGGACTACGCTTGCTGTGTCATTTCTTCCGAAATTATTAAAATCAACACCTGTAACACTAAATGATATTAAATCCAAAGGACATGCCACGTAGCTTTGAAGTGAAACTTGAGCACTGTTATTCTTGAGTTCGTTTCTTGTATCAAAAATGTTTTCGTTATTGTTATAAAAATATTCTATTAATAATATCACAATTATTTTGCTATTAATGTTTTTTCAGAAAGCTAAAATCTATTGAAAAATGTTTGAGTTTTAAACATTGTTAAAATTATTGATCATAAATTGAGATGCCAGATTTTTCTGCACTGCCATTGTATCTTGAAAATCGAATGTTGTCTATGTATGCTTGCTTTCTAGAGTTTGAATTAAAAAAATCAAAGAAAACGAAATCGTATTCTTATTTCGTCTCATATTTATTTCAAAGTTTATATGAGTACATGATGAATGCACCAATAAATATTTCAAGTTACCTAAGTTATTCTTTTAATGTAATGTTATCATATAAGACAACTATCCAATTATTTTATAGATAAATTATAAGTAAAATGAATGAGAAGTAAAGTTTGCAATTTTATAAGCGAAATTGTCAAACTATTTTATTTTGTATTTTATCAAAGTGCGACTAGTTTGGTTGTTATTATTATAAGGTTAAAAGTCTAGAAAAAAATGGCAAAAGAGTCTTTAAATATGAATTGTAATTTAAACACAATACTTACATTTATGTTGCCTTTATATTTCACGTTGCAGTTTGGAAAACCTAACACTAAAATTTACTGAAAACACCATTTCAAATGATAATTTTTTTGAGTGCAATTACTACTTGCCCTAGAGAAGAAAAATAACTTAAAAAATCTGAATTTAATGAAGACAAGTAAATATAATAGTAATCTGTGGCAGTTTTAATAGAGAAAAACTAAGAGATTTAAAAGTTAGATTAAAAATAGATATTTGTTTGGATAAAGAACAAAATCCCCAAATTCTATGGCTATATTTCTGTCTGCTTGAGGTTACATCTTAATCTTCCTAAATAATTAAAGCTACCAAAATACTGCATGATTGTCATTGAATAAACATCCTTTTGCACATATGTTGAAAAAAAAAACTACGTAATTAGTCTTTGATAGGAAGGAACGTTTGCCAGTCTCTATAATGGGGAACTTGATTTATCATCACCGACTTTTAATGTAAATGTTTACGTAAGAGATTTATGTCAACTAGTGGTTCTGATTATTGCATATTAAGAAATACAAAATCAAATCTTTAACAAGAAATTATTCAAATTTCTAATTGTGAAGAAAACTCAAGCTTAAATCAAGTAAGGTAAACAAGCATCACTTTGGATTGTTTCGAAAGTTTAGCAACCTCCCTTAGGGAAAACTACAGCATAAAATTAATTCATCCAATAATAAAAGGAAAATATTTCTAATCCGAAGTTTTGATATCTACTTTGTATCTTTTTATCCAGCGAATCTTTTACATACATCGTATGAATATTTTTCTCTCCATCACTGCTTGATGTTTTTACTTACAAAGGTACAACATAATGAGTATTTCAATAGACAATTAGCTATATTTATACACACTCCGCTTTTAAAACTATAGTATTTAAAATTTTTAAAAGTTAAATAGTAAAAAAACACAAACACATATACAACTGGTCGACTTTTTTTTTAGAAATCGGAGCTTCAAAACATTAAAGAAAAAAAGACTGGTGTGCTCTAACATTAAGCAGACAAAGCAAAGCTTACATAGCTTCTAAACATAGAGCCAAATTATGCAATATAGATCATAAATGCCTTGTAAGCACATAATTTTAAAAAGGTTTTAATATAGTAAAGCTAACGAAAATGTGACGTTTAATAATGGGAAGCATTATTAATTTAGTAAACAATTAAATTGTTTACTAAATTTTAATTATATAAATATTTAATTGAAAATAATTAATTTGAATTTATTAAATTAAAGCAGTTTCATCGTTTGAACAATACTCATTTCATCTAGTGTAACAAACCACTCTAAATGTGATCTACCCTGTGTTAGACTGTGTGGGAAAAAATTATATTTAAAAATATGTTTAAATTTTAATTTAAAAATACTTTACTTTATGACGTAATTTATAACTAGTTGAATAATAATAATAATAAAATACTTTTGAATTTCAAGCTGAAAATAATATCGAATTTCTAATTGTGTTTTCCTATGCAACCAGGGGGATGATTAATGTGAAGAATGTAACAAGTAAAAAAAAAAGGAAAAAGAAAAACGCCGTGTTGTTTTTGCACTTTAAAAAACTAGTTTCATTTTACTTTATGATTGTAATATTTTTACATTATTTAAACTGGCATGGAAGAAAGGCCTTTAACTTTTTATTTGTAATATGCTTTGAAAATTCAATGCATTCAAAACATAATAGAATTTATACTGACCTTTTCCATATCGTGATGAAATGATGAATATGTAATAATGAAACTCAATTTTAATTCTAATATTAAGATCAAAACTCATTTATATAAAAAAACCGTATTTCTTTTATTTATTGTACTAGTATATGAGCGAGAGTCTGAGCAGTTATACTTTTTGTGTTAAATTTGATAAAAACATCCTAAGCTCTGAACTGGCTGAAAAGTAAGATTATCGCTATTTTCTCCAATTAAGATGAAAGCAAGTCTTCACAAGTTCACCAACCTTATAAGTGCAAGTAAGATACATATCGGGAAAGTTTAACGTCCTACTTATGAAGAAAACTCTTTTTTTAGATTTCATCCTATTTTCTTTTAGCATTAATATTTTTTTTCTTCTTTATAATCAGATTTATACCCACTGCAATTCTTGTCAATAACAGATTATTAACAATTTTAAAAGAAGATTTGTTCTTATTTCTTGAAAGACTTTTTTTTTTCATTTGGAGAATTTCAAAAAGATAAAATCTTACTTCTCTCTAAAACTTAAAAATTCTTAAGGCTTTGCTAAATGTCTATAACGCACAGATAAATTACCGCATTGGTTTAACGACGATAACTCCGTACCTCAGAGCCAGACTACCATAAGTAAAGTTTCATTACTTTTCAGGAGAGGGTGAAAACGTTTGTCTGATGCCTACAAAGGATGGGACTTACGCTCTTTTAACGCTGCTAAACAATACAATAAAGATCGCCATTTTTTAAACACATTAGTCTGGTTCTGAGGTGGAAAACTTGTGACTGTTGAAGATAATGCTTGATGATGTCGAAGATAGTGCTTGATTTTATAAGAATTAAACCTACACTTCAGAAAATATGTTGTTGTTACAGTATAATACTGGCAGCCGAGGTTCCAATTTAAAACTGTAAGATGTACAGTAATAAACTGTAAAACTAGCAATTTTACAGATTTTTACTGCAAAGTTCGAACTTTTACAGTATATTGTCGTAACATTTAGCTGTATTATTCTGTAAAAACAACAGTATAATACCCGCAGCAGAGGTTAACGTTTAAAACTGTAAAATGCACGGTAATAAACTAAAATTGGCAACTTTTTTACTTTGTAATTATCAATTTTACAGTTTATTACTGTAAAATTAGCAATTTTTACAATCTAATACTATAAAATTAGCTGTAATATACTGTAAAAACAACATTCATTTTTTACAGTGCACATCTCACTTTATAACCGGATATATCACAGTCATCCTGTGATATTGTTTTATGTACAGTGATTCCTAAGCCGGCTTGCAGAACTTTTCGAGTCATAGGTTGTAACATAATGAAACTGATTAATTTTTATAAACCATGTCCAACTAAAGTTTTTACGCAAACAGTTTAGGAATTAGTTTTTAGTTAAACTCATACTTCATAGATGCAGCTTTCTTCAGCCGGTGGTGATTTTATAACTTCTTTATTTAGAAGCTAATCAGTCATGTCAAAATAAATATTTTATTTCCTGATTTTAACAACAATAGATCTGTAGCTCAGAAACCAGCAATGAGCTAATATTAGATATTAATAGAAAGTTGAATTCGAGTTCTGCTGAAAAAAAATCCTATTGAAATTATACTTTTTGTCCCAGTTTGGAGCTTATGGCGTTCCCATTATAAGGACGCTCCAATGTGTCTTTATTTTTGGGGTGTTATTTCGCATAAACTAACTAAAAAACAGAAAGAAACATTTTTTAACAATAAGAGCAATTTTTAGACTCTTGGGTCTTTCTTTTTTCTTTTTGTCATTATCTGGCATGATGAACTTTAAAATGAGGTGTAAATTATAAAATTTGATTAAAGAAGGAGGAAAGTTGCGAGTTGGGAGAGAAAAACTAGTCAGAAAAGTAACATATAAGATGATGATAAAAAGTTAAATTAGGAATTTCAAAATGTTTCTAAGAATGTGCTGTTTACTCATAAAATTGTATATTGCAAAAATAAAACAGTTTTTATCATTGCAAAAAAATAGTGAAATTATAAATAATTAACAATATAATCATGCCATAAGTTTCAAACCTTATTTATCTTTTAATCTTGAAAACTAATTGAAAAAAACTCATAATTGAGGAGGCCCTTTACGAGAGTCTGCAAAGTACATCATCTCATGCAAGAATCCTCTTCCTCATAATATTTAAATACACTTCTGAACTGCGACAATGGAAACTTTTGTGGTTACAGATGCTTTTTTGTTATTATCGGTAATAAATCCTGGTCTCAAAAACGCGCTTTTAGATGCTGTAGAAAGATTCAGCTAAGGAGTGATATTTGGATAACTTTCACAACAGAGTAACTCGGAAGCAAAAGCAGCAAAGTCTAATTTTGTCAATATTTGGCATGATGAACTTTAAAATGCGGGGTAAATCATGAAATTTTATTAAAGAAGGAAGGAAATTACGAGTAGGGATAGAAAAACTAGTTAGAGAAATAATATATAAGATGATAATAAAAAGTTAAACTAGGAATTTCAAAATGTTTCTAAGAATGTGCTATTTACTTATAAAATTGTATATTGATGCAAAAGTAAAACATTTTTTATCATTCCAAAAAAATAGTAAAGTTATAAATAATGAAACGATATAATCATGCCATACGTTTTAAACCTTATTTTTTAATCTTGAAAACTAATTGAAAAAAAAACTCATAATTGAGGAGACCCTTTACGAACCATAAGAGAGTTTGCAAAGTACATCATCTCATGCAAGAATCCTCTTCCTCATAATATTTAAATACACTTCTGAACTGCGACAATGGAAACTTTCGTGGTTACAGATGCTTTTTTTGTTATTATCTATAATAATAAAAGCAAGTGTAATGTGTCTGTCTGTCTGTCTGCCTGTCTGTCTGTCCATTTGTCTGACCGAGCTCTCCAGCCAAATCTATCGCACGCAGGGACCTGGAATTTTTTACACGGAAGCACAAAGGGGCTGGCCACCAGACCTCAAAGCCCGATTTTCGATTTTTGAATTAGAAAAATTTTAAAAAATTTATATATATAAAGATGACGGTGTTTGTTCGTTTGTAACCGCTGGCCAGAAGTCCCCACAGCACCTACAGACCTGAAACTTGGCTCAAAAATTCGAACGTACCCCGCCCTCGTGCACCTCGAAGGCCAAATTTTTAATTTCGAATTAGTTATTTTTATATTAATTAGTTAGTCTCATTTTTGGTGTATCCGCCATAATTGAGGGGAGAAAACCTTCCCACACCCCAAAACATTAGATATCGTTGGAAAGGGTTTTTTTTCTGAAAAAGAAAAGTTTTAGCACGTTTCTGTCCGTTAATTAGGACAGGAGATATTAATCAAATTTAATCAATTTTCAAGGCCAAACTCTGTACGCAGAACTGAAACACTAGAGCCATTTTCCTGATCAGCTGCTCTTTTGTCCCTGAAGTTACTTTGTGATTTAAATTTGCGTATAGATTTAAGCCTTGAAAATTTTTTCAATTTGATTAATTAATATCTCCCGTTACTTACTTACCTTTCTGTCTCTTATATTTATTTGGCGAATTGATTTAAACTTTAACATGACTTTAAGTGGAATTTAAAAGGTTGTGGAGCGCATTTGAACTAAAGAATATAATAATTTGTCTTCAGAGGGGTTAAAGTGAATTTAAATTTATTAAGTTGACTTCCTCAAAATTCGGTGTTACCGAAAATGTCACAATGGAACTATTATTGTTAAAAATTTAGGGATGGCTATTCAGTTCCTCTTCGCATTTGGCGTCGTAAAGTTTGGCGACAATCAGGAAATTTACCAAACCTCCCAGCCAGTGAAACACTACTTTCTCCAAATCAAAGAAAAAGAAAACTGTCTGGGAAGGAACAGTAGTTGTTTGCAGTCTAAAGAGTATTTTATTGCATGTTTAAAACATGTATTTTATGCCGCCATCACTAAATTTTTAATAATAATAGTTCCATTCTGACATTTTCTGTAACACCGCTATTCAGTTACTTTTCATACTTGGCGTCGTAAATTTTGGCAACAATCGGGAAATTTTTCAAACTTCCCGGCCAGTGAAATCTTGATTATTTGAGGGTCACTGTTAGATTGTAATCACTTCAAAGCGATGGTACGAAAGACATTATATTTCTTTCCTTTTAATGTTCACATTATAATCATGGAAGAATGGTTGTGGATGATCTACCTGATACAATCGGTTCCCTATGTTAATAAATTTAGATTTGGCGACCAATTTTACATTGAAATTACGGTTAAATCGGTGAATTATATTAAATTTCAAGGGCAATATTGCTGTGGTCGTTGAGAGTGTTCGAAAATCTTGGCTCTACAGTTGTGTCAAAAGTTCCATTGGAACGAAAAAATTTCGCTAAAAATAAATAAGTTCGTCACACACACACGAAAAGAAGAAAAAAGTCTTTAAAACTAAAATAATCCTCGCATTGAGCACTACAAACTGAAATGGCATTAAAAGTGTCATCAATATATTTTAAAAGGTCGTGGTGCACATTTGAATTAAAGAATATAATAATTTTACTTAAGAGGGTGGAGTGAATTTAAATTTATTCAGTTGACTTTCTTTACATTTTTCGCACGGGCATCGCCGTGCGGGTACTGCTAGTCGATAATAAATCCTCGTCACAAAAACGCGCTTTTAGATGCCGAAGAAAGATTCAGCTTAGGGGTGATATTTGGAAAACTTTCACAACAGAGTAACTCGGAAACAAAAGCAGTAAAGTCTAATTTTCGAAGGTGTATGATTTTTGACAATATTGATGAAAATAAGTAATAATGTTGTTAGTTATTAGTGCATAACAGAAAACTACACTATGTGATCATTACATACTTTAGATCAAATGAATACACTTAAATGTGACAAAATATGATTTTTCCGACTATACTCCTCCGAATCACTTAATACAATCTCATTGGTTGAAAAGTATGGAAAATTACATCATGCATTTTTCTTAAAAGTTTTTAGATTACCACGTGATACACTTTGTAAATGAGAAAAAGGAAAAAGATCCTTTTATTCTTATAATTTTTTTTTTTTCAACAGTGTGACTTAATACATGTTTTTTTTTATTTCCAATGTTTTTAAAAAAATACATAACTATATAGGAAAAAAAAACATTCAAAATTTTCAGCAGAATTTTTATCGGCTTTAGAAAAGATATAGAAATTATTTTAAAACTTTTGAATAGGACATACGAGAAAGAGGAGGAGGAGGAGGAGAGAGAGATTTTACAAGACATTATCTATTGTGCCAAGAACAACTTATCTTCTGGCGCCATCTATGGGCATCTTTCTGATCTGTTTTTAATGAACTCGGTTGTTAGGAAGCGCTTTCTATTTGATGCAAATTTTCAGATGAGGAAACAATGCCATGAAAAAAAGATTACAGTCGTATTGGGTCATACTTTAAGGGATAGACTTATATTGTAATAAAATACTAGCGATCTCCCTTACTTCCTACAAAATAGAGTAGACTGCAAAGAAAGGATATTTTGAAACACGTTTTTAAAACATTGATCCAAATTGTTTAAAAGATATTTTTTAAATGAGAGGAAAATATTCTCTTTTAATCTTACCCTTTTAAAATGTTTTTAATAATTATATTTCTTTCCTGAAATATTAAACCGTCTTCTATTCGATATATAAATCAGAATCATGTAATTTTTATTCACTCTTTAAAGAATAGAAGAAAAGGCAATTTGACTAGAAAATTTAAAACATGAGCATTAAACACTCAAATTTAGTCTTACATATTCAGAAAAGATGTGACGCTTCAAAGACAAATATTGGCATGCATTGCATCTTCACAACACCACTCACCTTATCCAAAAATGAAACTAAAACGTTTCTTTGAATGTAAGATGTATTAAGGCACTTTCATCTTGATGATAAATAAACGCTCATTTGACTGTAAGTTAAAGCCAATGTTTTTGTTTCAAAAATATTCTTTTCACTTTTTGCACATTTTATACGTCATTTCTTAAAATTTAGGAATTTGTGAATGTGTTTTATGTATTAAAGATGGTTGCATTTATAAAAGACGTATGCGTGCGTGTGTATGTATGTGCATGTGTGTGTGTGTTCATCGAAGATCCATCGTCATTGAATTTTGCAACTGAAACACAACTGGATATTCTGAAAAAGTGTTACATTTATACATTTGTTTTATTCCTATTCATGCTAGGAATATTTTGTTACTTTCAACTATAATTAAAAAAGATCATTGTAAATAAGCCTTGTATGAAATATTGAACAATTATTTATTACTTACTGGAAAGCAAGCATTAAAAGGTATCCATGGTGTTGTGAAATACCACATGAGAGACTGATGATTCTTTTCCATACCAAGTAAGGAATAAATTGGAATGGCCCCTGAGAAAGTGAGGCGCCTAAATGTGGAAAAGTTTGAATTTACCTAAAAAGATGACAGCAACCCTCCACAGTACAGGCATAGTTTTGACGGAGAGAGAAACTTTCTAGAAACCCGGCACTCAAAGTAACTGCTATCAACCATCCACGAACCCACGCATTTAACGAGGGCATACTTTATATGCACTAATTAGGCTTTTGATGACATGGGGCTCCAAACGCGAGACATCCAATAGCAAGTCCAAAGTCCTATCAACCCATGACCTAATACCTTGTCTGGTAGTGCAATTTTTAATTTTGTCATGCTGACTCAAACCAGACAAAAACACGCACACATTTGAAGATGTTATTGCTTCAAATGTTATGAACCTGATCAATATCTTAGTTATTTCTAAGAGTTGCTTCAATGCATGAAAAAACTTTATACTGCAAATGAAATTCTTACGTGATGTAAAAATGATGCCGCTATGATTTGTACTATTTTTTAAAACTTTTATTTTGTATCAGTACAACAGAAAATACAATAGTAAGTACAAAATAACAAAATAAAGTAAAGTATATTTACCTGTACTGTGGAAGAAAAGTATTAATATTTTAGCACAAATGAATCTCCTACATATGAATCAGATCAAGCAAAATGTAATTGCATTATATCAGTGTATCAAACTTATTTTATGGTAACATTTGAGCCTTAAACAATAAGGTCAACAAAACAATGTTCAAGTTAAACAGCTGAGCTATTTTGCCATCAAATGACTGATGACTAACTAAAAGTACATTGTGTTATTAAAGTGCATGACTATCCCAGGACCAGTTTAATATACTGTAGCACGCAATTTTACAATGTCATCTGAACTGTTAAAATAACAATGGATTCAGTGTACTCAAAATTTTAAATGAATTCTCACTGAGAATGTCAATAAAAAAGGGCATAAGAAAATCAGAATGAATCATCGGTATTGGATTTTCGTAAATATTATTTATTAATAACATAAAAATGAAATCTCACTGAACGAGATAAGATTTTTATGTAATACAATTAACACAAATGCTTGAGACGCCTCTTTATTGTAATAAAACTGTTACAACTTTGTATTATTGCGCTTGCCACTACAAAAACGTTTTATGGAGTATTATAAATTCCTTCATTTTTAAAATACGCAATAATTTAAAGTACCGTAAAATGGGGTTAATCGGAACACTTTTCAGCTTTGATTGTAAAAAAAGCAGATAAAAGATTTTTTTTCAATTTGATTTTCTAGGTAAAAACTTCGGTCTTGCTTTACTTCTGATACTCCAAGCAAACACAAAACATTTTGAACAGTTATTATTAAAATATATAGGAAATTATGGGTGTTCCGAATCACCCCGCTGATAGGGGTCAATCGGAACACATGTTAAAAGTTTTACTTTTTTCCACGAAACCTGTAATAGGTCTCACAAACATGAGTAAAATTGATGGGGGAGAACAAGAACAGATAATTACTGTCAAATAAAAGTATAATTTCAATACCAGTAAACGTTTATAATTTGTCAAAATTCAAAATAATTTTGAACTTATGAAAAATGAAAAGTAGTTTTAAGAAATGCTTTTGAATTGAAATACAAAGATTTAACACGAATGGAAGTCACCCATGTCGTCCAAAAATATGTACTTGTCCTTAAAACTAGCAATTGTGATTTGGCTTAAGTTTTTTCATAGCATCTTCTGGGATGATCTCTGCCTTTTCTTTAGTTTCTTAAAATTTCTGGTTTTCGGGGATTTTCCTGAAAGATTTTTTCGCTTATTCATAACTGTCTGTGTGCTTCCCTTTTGCTATATAAAGTCAAAATGACTTTCCCCCTCGTATTTTAAATAAAAAGAAGTCTCCTGGAGAAAAAATCTTATAAAATCTGCAACTTTTTGCCATTCTAAAATCTAGTTGCTCACGAGAAGGGATAAACAGTAATAAATCCTTGTCCTTGTCTTGATTAGAGAAATTGGGGTTAGAATATTGATTTTTCAAACAGTTTCCTTCAAATAAGTTTGAATTGGAACAACAGAACTAAGTGTTCCGATTCACCCCGCATTTTTTTTCCAATGGCATTTTTCAGAATTCTTCATTTTTATGACACAATTTATAAAAAATGTAAATTCTAATATGGTATTCTGTTGTTCAGATACCTGTATAATTGAAACATACCACTGTTAGGTTTAAAATATAAGAAGGTTTGTTCTTGCATATGAAGTTTTGCAGTGTATGAAAATGTGATGTTTTCTAGCATTCCACGTACAGCCCTCCTTAGAAGCCAGTAGCGTTGTCAGATTGACAAAAGTAATTTTTTCCTACTTCCTATGATCCCATCTTTCTAAAAAAAAAATTACTGGCGAAAAATACCCAATAGTATATTTATGAAGAATTTCTTTGTACGGTCTGGAAGTTTTGTTCCGATTGACCCCGCTGTTCCTATACACCCCATTTTACGGTAATTATGCGTGTGTCTCTTCATCGAATACAGTAACTGACAACACAGAAAGTTAAATTATATTTAGTTATTGCTTTTTTTTTTACAACATTAGTTGAAAATTCGTGCAATTTTCTCGTAAAAATTTAAAAAATATAATGAGCTTATAACTTCATGTAATTTTTTTTTATTACATGAGAGGTTATGAAAAAAAAAAGAACCAGTACCCTGCAACAGACCAGTCGCGGGAATATAAGGGTAATATTCTCCCGCTGGCTTTGAGAAACGAGTTCAAATTTATATGTATATATTTACATATGTTTTGGTTTTTAAATGTATTAATGAGTATCTAATACGCATATGCAAATTATTGGGAAAATCGGAAAATAACTATATTTTTAAAATTTTCTTTTAATCAGTGATTTACTTTTCCACGTAATCAACACATTTTGGGAAAATGTTCAGTCTCGTAATGAGTTTAAAAAAAAGGTTTTGGAGAAAAAAGCCTGCAGCTGGAATCTTGGAAATCAGCCTAATTTTAAAATGTTTTGTCACATGTCGACCAGAATAAAGTAGAATCAAATATCGGTGGAGTAAAGCGGTTGTCAAGAGATAAGCCTTTGAAACGTGACTATGCAAGACTATACTGCTCAAAACAGAGCCAAGGGGAAAAAATAATTTATTGCGGTGGGTTGTTTCAACCATCAGACTCACTCGACATTGCATCATCTGATTTTAATTTGTTCAGATTATGTGACCTTGAAAAAAATTTATTTTACTTATCATTTTCAAGTCCCCCTGTACTCTTACAGAAAACAGGTTGTTTCATATGAAAAAACTTCTTAAAGGATTATGAATGAGGTTTGACAATTTTTACAGAGACTTTTGACAAGATGAAAATAAACTTGTCATTTATTGTCATTTATTTCCTGCCCAAGATCAAGGTTATTTTGTAAGTAAAAAAAAGGGAACTCTTTCAAAAGACTAAGTTTTAATCTTAAGATAATTTAACCCTTTATGTTCCGAATTATTTAACAATGAATGTTTACATATTCTGTTGGTTTTTTAGTTGAAAATACATCAAACATATGTACCGAGCATAAAAATTTTGACAATCAGTAAGGTCTAAAGCCCCCACTCGTTAGGGCCCCAAAGAAAACTGTTTCAGATCACAGGTACCATCTGTCGACCTATCGGCGAAGTACAAGGAGTGGTATACTTTCAAGTACCAGAATGATTCCTGCCATTTAGGATTCATAATACTAAGTTAATATAATCGGTACTTCTGGGTCCCGTCGAGTTATAAAGGGCTAAACTTTCTAAGAAGTGACGCGCGAGCAGAGTTAACACTTTAACAGTTACCACCAAATGGACTAATGACTTTATGTCATGTCTGGTGCCAAAATCCTATGAATGATCCAACAACAGGTTAACTGAAATTTCCCCTAGACATTAATGCTACTTTAAAAAGTATTATGTTCGTTTGAACTGCTTTCGTTCGCATAAGATTAGGATCCGTTAATAGGCGTAGCTGAACCGCTTTCTGTTATGTTGATAAAAAAGCCACAAACCTTATGCTCGGCTGGACATCCACTATAATAACGGCACAAAAATATGTTTTCTGATGAATTATTTATGAATGCTCAAGATATATTACTTTTTTAAGTTGTGGTAGTAAGTATAGTTAACAGCTTTAAACATATTTTTGAAGTAACGGAATTTCCTTACTTGTTTAAAATTAGAAAGAACACATTTTAAGCCCACAACTGAAAAGTAATAAGCGGTTAAACGTCACGAAATTCAAAACTATATGACGAAATTCGTAGAAGGACGAGGAACTAACATGAAAAATTTAAGTTGCGCCATTTTTCTTGCATTTAATAAGTGATTCCTAAATTTTCTTTAACACTAACACCGAAAGTAACCTTTATTATTTCTCACTGATGAATATTTTAAAAAATGCATATTTTAATGTTTGCCAAAAAAAGGAAAGAAAGAAATGACAACTTTGGTATCAGAGTAGACGTAAAACGCATTTTATTGTGCTTTATTTTTTTAAAGCTATTTTATACATTATTATGTATACAAACAAGTGGAGGGGGTCTTAAGAGATTGTAGGGGACCATTGAACCCTTAATCCCGAACATAATTATAATGAATATGGTCAAAAATGGCATTTTTTCACTTTTTAAAAAAATTGATTAATTAAATTATTTTAATGAGATTTATTGCATTCACAAGCCACTTATCTTCTTCACTTACCCTTGATAACGAAGTATGTAAACTACTTTCAAGGTTTTTTTTTTTCCTCATATGTTGAAGATTCTTTGTATTGCTCACGTTCTGCTTCTTGCTTTTCCTTTAATGTTCACAACGGGATGCCTTCTGTTACTCCTTTTAAGAACTTGCAGGCATTTTGAATAAAAACAATACTTTAGCAAAAATTACTCTTCGAACTTTTTTAATGCAAATATTAGCGAAGCAGCCAACTGAAATTTTCAGCGTAAGAGATGTGAAACGTTTCATACAAAAAAAAAAAAAAAAAAACCGATATTAAAAAAAAAAAAACAGATAATCATAGATATTTGTGTGCAATTCTTCCTCTCTTACACAAATGTGGATCTTTCTTCATGTGTAAAATACGATACATATGCTGGAAACGTGCTATATATGTCACAAGCTTCGCAAATATAAGAATGGAAAACTACAAAATGTAATATTTCTATAAACAATTTGATTTTGTTTTAAAAACGATTGTATAAAATCTAAGTAAATGAAAACTAGAAGAAACATCTCGAAACAAAGGTTGTCTATACTGAAAAAAAATAAACTGTTATTTTTTACAGTATAATATTGGCGGCAAAGGTTTCAGTATTATACTAAAGAAACAGTTTATTTTTCGCAATGAAGCAAAAAAGCTTCGACATATAAAAACATAATAATAAAATAATTACATACCTTCATATCAAGGGTTGGTGAAAAGGGGGAAGGAAAAGGGGCTGGTGAAAGTAATACCAACCTCATTTTAAAATATAAATCTATGGGTAATGGAGAAGAAGTATGTATGCTGATTTTCAGGGCCAACGCTAAAAATGCATAAAAATCAACTAACGATATTGAAAAAGCAGACCCATTGCAAGTACTACTAGTTTAACAAGGTTTATGAAGGTTCTGTCTTCTCGTGGAATAACGAGAAATCGTGGTTTTCTACTTTATTTTCATTCATCAATAATGTGCCAAAACTCAGCATTTGATCAATTCATATAAGAACAATGAAGTTACTTTCTTTCCAATTTTATATGACATGTAATAACATGTGGAGTCGCAAATAATGTGTTTTAGAAATTAAAATAATAATAAAATATACTTTTACTTGACTCTTGTTTTATTTAAATCGACTAAGCTCCTTATTTTCAATTTCGCAATTTTATTGCCATTTTTTTTCTTAGGATCATCCCAAGAGCTGTTACAGACATAAAAACTTTTTGATCAGTTTTTTTGGAACATCAAATGAATAACACCAATAGTTAGAACATAAATGCAGTTTTATAATCATTCAAACTGTTAAAAACGTTTATAACAGTAACATTTAAAGAATAATATTATTTATACATTCCAATATAACATTCAACCTTAGAACTTATTACATATTTCAAACTCTTGATATGTCTATCATTTCTTCATACATTTAAACACTTGCATCAGCATTTCCTAAATAACACCCAATAAATGAAGGGCGTAAATAGTAGCTAGAAAAATTTGTTGGTGAAAACAATGGTATGTGGGCATATAAACAGAAATCTTTCACGGTTTACCGAGACACTCGGCACTTAATATATGTACCCCT
>JAXGGA010004960.1:0-82633 GCA_038373865.1 Uloborus plumipes | reverse complement strand
ATAATTATGTATTAAATATATAACTTTTATATTTGCAAAGACCGTGAATTTTATCTTTAATGCAGAGTTAAATTCAAACAGAAACACTTATAATACATCAACATGTAATATAGTTTAGCCTTTAGTATTAATAATAGTATTAAATATATTACCTTTTATATTTAAAGAACATGAATTTTATCTTTTATTCCGAGTTTCACTACTTACATACAAACAAACCCACACGTGAATTTGATAAAGCAAATTTAAAAAAAATAGTTTTTAGCTTTGAATCGCTTGACAGCAGTGAGGACACATTCCATTCTTCCTTATTCGTCTTCATCATTTCATCACTATCATCGGAAGCTGATATTAAATTTGATGTTAAGAGAGTTAAGCATGTGTCGTACTGTGATAAACGACACATACGACACTTTTCTATTTCAGGAAGAGTAATCAAAAGCCTTCGCTCTCGGTTGTTGCGAAGGAAGATCAGACATGAACGATCAAAGGATGCCCCCTTTTTCTTAGAACAGTAAAACAGAACAAAAAGAATGCCAGAGAAGTTTTAAACAGCTATCTACTTGATCTTGGGGGAAAAAAAGTTAGCATAAGTCTTAAAGATAAAAAAAGATTTGTATCTGGTTACCGTAAAACGTATTCAGCAAGCTTTTGGAAAAAGAAAACGTAAAATACGGAATCTTTTACACTTTTAGTATAGCCTTTTCCCGGGATCAACCGAAAATGAAGTAGGAAGCCAGATAACATACGAAACGGGTAGCGTAAAATCGGGGATATTTGAAACAGGGCCGTATTTAAGGGGAGGATTTTTAGGGTTCAAACCCCCTCCGAAATTTTTCAAAACTATCCAAAAAAATACTCTACCACTTTTATTTTTTAATTTCATTTGCAGCACCTCATTCTTAAAGCAGCACCATCTCATTAAAATAACATATGTAGAAAAAAGTGACTGATCATAAAATTTTATTGATTATACAGAATTCACGAGAAATATGTTTGGTAAAACTCTCCCCGAAATGAAAGACTGGTTACGGCCCTGATTTGAAAATTGATTTTTTTCTCCCTTTGAGCTTGAAATATGTGTTCATAGTGGTCAATTTAAAATGAATATAACATCTTGGATGTACATATTTCCATTTCGGATATCCAAAAAGGAAATGTCGGCAAAAAGGATGTACATTGCACAAGAATTTTACTCATTTACTGCCCCCTATTGCATGAATTTCACTGATGCTTAAGAGTCTAAGCATTCAGACATGGTTCCAAGAATTTCAAAGAGCTAATTAGTCATGCTCAAGAACCTAAGTACTGATAAGTATTATACATGTCATGTAAAAACATGCCAAAAAAAAAAAAAAATATTTATGCATAAAGTAATGCATTAACAAGAAATCTCTATACAGAAGCAGATTTTTTCGCTTTTTTGTCACATGGTGACTGGGGATTTTTTAAATATTTTTTGCATTGTTAAAACTTCAATGTTTGTACCTGCTATAGTGCTCCTATGAAAAGTTGAGCTATGACCTTAACAATGTTTCCCTCATTTCTGATAGTAGAGAAGGGAAACTGCCGCTGATTTGAGTTGGAATACTTTAAGAGAGCGACTACAAAAGTAACCTAACACACTTTAGTGCCAAATACTCTTTCCTATTACCCGGAAAAGAGGAAACATTGTCTACAATGGAGGTCAACTTACCAGAGGAGCACTATATTCTTTTTAAAACATTAAATTAATAAGCAACCAAAGATGCTTGCTATGCTTTTTATACAAAAAAGGACATAAAACCTTTGAATATGTTGCATGTTTGCTAAGACATTTATTTTGCCCACATTAAATGATAAATATATCCATTTGTTCATCTTTCCAAGGGCCACGGTGCACTCATATAAAAAAACGAGACCCCCTAAAATGAAGAAAAAACCCTCTAACATGCCCCCTTCCCCTTCCCAAAATTTCAATGACGGAGCTGTGCCATAAACCACCCTCATGGGTACACTCAGATGAAGGGGAAACCCTTTCTGTTTAGGTGCCTTTATAATAAATTTAATACACATTTCTTTTCCTCAAACTGTTTGAATAATTTTTCAGATACAAGTTGTGTCCTACCCCCCCCCCCCCAAAAGAAATGCTTGTTTTTTCCTCTAAACATTTTAAGAGTTATTTTGCACTATGATATTTCAGAAATTGCTTAATATAAAGAACATAGATAAAGCTTTTAAAGATTCAACTAAACTTTTCAGGAAGCTTTAAATAAACATTGCTATTTTGCAATTTAATTACATCAAGCGTTTCAAGAAAATTGGAAACATTTGTTATATTTACACTTGCTGCTGATATACATTTTGTCTCTGAATACAACCAAGAGCTACAACAGATCAAGACTTTCCTTTCTACACAGTATGACATTGTTGAATCACAAAAAGAGACACGAAACGAAAGTTCTATCACTGCTTAGAACAATTACAAACATACTGCATCTAATTACCTCAGGGCCAGGAACTCTCTTCATGGCTGCAGCAGGTGTACCAGGGCGAGGGAAAAACTGATTGATAAATAATACAGGGAAATGGTACTTTTTCACCAACTTCATAGTTTCTTCAAAATCCTAAAAAAAAAAGTCAAGAATTGTTAAAATACAATATTGCAATGTAAAGAGAATGCCAACAGAGTCTCCCCAGGGCTGCTGTGAGTCAGGGTGGGTACCCTGTCAGTTTGGTTTCCCCCCCCCCTCCCCCCCAAAAAAAACATTTAAAACTTATACTACTTCGAATTTGAGCTGCCCCCCCCCCCCCAAGGGTTGGGCCTCTAATTTTTGACAAGACTGATATGGCCTCTTATTGGCTCCTTGTTATATAGTGCATTTGCAGATGTTCTGGGAACTGTCCTAATAATAGACACACAGCCTTCATTTCAGAAGGGAAGCTCATCAAAGGACATACGTAGCATGCCTAATTATCAGAAAGCAATTAGTCCAAGCTTAATGAATAGGAAACAGTTTCTAGTACTTTTCGTGCTTGAAAAAGTCTAAGCAAGAGAAAGCAATAAGCTAAATATTTTTCAAAATTTTGGACACCTAGTACTCTTTTAATTATCAGGCTGCACACAGAAAGTAAATGCTTAACAAAAAATTGGAAATAAAAATTAAGAAAATAATTGAATCAACTAAATAAATGCATAATTTTTTTTGCAGATCCATACCTCTGCCGTCTCTGTCGGGAAGCCACAAATTATATCCGTTGCAATAGTAATGCCTGGAACACTGCAAGGGAAAAAAAAGGAACAAAATACTTAAAAATCTTGAGAAAATATTTTGTTCTTATTATTAATTTAGAATGTATAAAAGGGTGGGCCAAAAAAGACTTTTTTTTTTATTTCGATGATAGGTATTGCGGAACAGGTGCCATTGGGGGAGTAAAGTGCACATAAAAATTTTGAAATGTTTTGGTTAATTTCTTGATCTGTCATAACTGCGTTGAAGTTTGGAAAAAATGCAGTTTTTTGAGATTTCTTGCAAATCATTAATGTTTTTTTATTTTTTAGTTTCGATAATTAGTAAGGCCGAAAACGTGCCTTTGGGGGCATAAAATTCATTCAAAAATTTTGAGGTCTCAGGTAAAGTTCTAATAATTTATAGTTTTTTTTATTCCATTAACTAAATTAAGCTAAAAGTAACTGTATAACTATAAATGAAAGGGAAAAGTTCTTACTTCGTTCTTAGAAAATCAACAACATTTTCAAAATCCAGAACACAATATTCTCGCTTCATTTCACCAAGAACGTAGTCACTTCCAGACTGCACTGGTACATGCAGAAATGAATATACTCGTGGATGGCGCAAAATAACAGCCATATCCTATAAGAAAAAAACGGATATTTATATATATTATAGAAATTACATTTGAATGCTGAAAAATCAAGAAAAGTCTGGAAGCTGTCAGAAGATGCACTTAGCTCTACCTTACTTCAGAAGTGTTTATTTTCATGAAGGTGGAGAGGATAATTGGCATGCAGAGACATGTTATGTAAAGGATAATTGGCATTAAATGACTAAATAGGGTTGCAGAAGATTGCAAAGCTTGTCATTTTTCTTTTTTTGCCAACTAAATGCGCTTACTATCGCAACCCTAAACATTCCAATTATTAAAAAAAGCATAATAAACATATATTTGGAGAACATTTTTTAACACTTAACTAATTCTAAACAGCAAAGGTTATTATTTGAGAAAATCCATAATAGAGGATTGCTTTCTCAAAGTCTTTTGGGAGCTCCTTCTTAACTAATTTTTTACCCTCCGTGTCTGCCGTGTTTTATATTTAATATTTATCACTTACTGTTGTCTGAAATGTTTATATTTCTTTGTGTTACTTAATTTATTTATGGACAGAGTTATTTATTTTTTGTGAAGACTGTGATAGTGACAGAAGAAGTTAGATATAATTGTGGAAAAAGTTTTGATGGAATGCGAACGTTGTTTTTCTTATCCTTTGTGAAAGGAAAATATTATTTTGAAATATATTTACGTCAATAATTTGGCTCACTTAATTTATTTTTAATTCATTCAAAAAAATTTTCAGCAAAAATATTTGCAAAAGCTGCTTAGTAATATTTGATTATCTGATTAAACAGGGATCTTTAACATTGCATCTATGGGAAAATATTCAGTTCCAGGAGGATTTATTCATATAAGCAGGGTTTTTGCTTATTTGGTACCTGATTAAGCAGGGATGACAGTATGTGAGATCTCAACTGTTTATTTAAAAAAAAGTTTTTGCAGGTAAAGAATTCCACTTGGATTGTATTTCACTTCAACATAAATTTGTAAAGAAATTAATAAAAAAAAAAAGAAATGAATTTTGACATCTCAAATTCAAATTATATTTTTTGCATTGATCAATTGCGACAAGTGTGGTGGCTTACATTAGCGAGCACATAATCCAATTTTTCCCACGAGCCTTTAAGTCCTTTCGGCTCAGTGGATAAAGTACTGGGTTACCATCACAAAGGGGCCTGCATCAAACCCTGGCAGGGACATTTGCATGCCACCTTAGTTACTCGGCAACGTGCCCTCTACCGTCAGTACCCTGCCCCCATGTCCTGCAGGGTGCAGGAGCAAAGACTAGTGGACGTGTCACATTGGAAGACTACCAATCAAAAAAGAAACCACCTGACAAGTAACCCTAGCAGCATCATCTCATCGGCCGATGATCGGCCATTCATCGAAACCCGATGAAATTCTCATCGGCCGATGATCCAATATGTCTCATTGACCAAACAGAATCCGAGCAGAAAAATCCGATGAGCAGAACAGTCCCGTGCCCATGAATTTTATCGGGAAACTTGATCGGAAGAATATCGTTTTCAGATGGCGTATAGCTCGACTTATTTTCATCGGGAAAGTTGATCGGAAGGATATCTCTTTCCGATGAAAAGTAGCTCATCGAAAATCGTGCTCGGATAATAATCGAAACAATGTCATCGTGCGTTACAGGATCAGTTTACGAGGAGTTCGATGATCGGCCGAGTAAAATCCGATGAGTTGATGCAACTTGGAAAGGTCCAAGCAGCAAACATATAGCAATTTGCTGTTGCTAAATAAATAAATAATAAAAAAAATCATCAGACAACAAATTTTAACTCATACTTTTAAATGCTCTAAAATGTAAGGTGGATTTGTCATCCCTAGTCGGAGCATACAGCCTTCAGGAATAACTTCCACTAATCTGTACAAAAGTTTGGGTAATGTTTCCCCTATATCTTTTCCATAAGCACCTGTGTCTTCAGATGTCAGCCAAATTTCTTTAACACCCTCTAAAATTAAAAAAAAAAAAAAAAAAAAAAACAGTAATACAAAATAAACAAGGTAAAACTACTTTTTAAAAAAATCACACAAATTGAAGCAATGATTAGAATAATGGGAATGAAATAGTTTATCAGAATTTTATTATCCTTTATCATTTATCGTACTCAGATATATAGCTATCTTATCTTCTCCAGGCGTAAATATATTTTTTAAATTTTTGGAAATATTTTGACAAATCATTTGATACATAATAACGCTTATTGCACACTCAGTTTACGTAATAAATCCAGTGTTGAAGAATTCAAGAGACAATCACTTACCTTCAAATGCTATTTCGGCTCGTTCCACAATTTCAGATATTGGATAACTTCCCAGATTCCCTCTAGCATGCTTTGTTTTACAATAAGTGCATTGATTAAGGCACCTAAAGAAGAACAAAACCACAGATCATGAATTAAACAGTAAAAAAAAAAAAAAAATCAAAAATGTTTTTCATTACTGTGTTTCAAGAACAAATACAAAACATATAGCATATAAGTGAAAACATATATGTATGTTTTAATGGTTCAAGAAGCAAATAATTACCCAGTATTGATAGGGATTATCTCAATCAATTCATTTCTTCGTACTTTTGGTAGCCTTAATGATGCACCACCTTGCTTTTTACCAGAAATCTTTTTAGTTCCAAGAAGTTGCACAGAATTCCCTTGAAGGAATCATACAATAAAAATTGGAAAAAATTAAATAACCAAAATTAACCAGCTTTTATTCACGTAGTAATATTTTAGATAATTTGAATAACGTGCAATTATTAAAGATAAACATAATGAAGACAAACTTGTGCAATTGTTTAATTAAAAAAATCTAATACATAAAAGGTTTGCTCATAATGCTGCATAAGTTAGCTCTAAACAGTTTTATGTTTCATTCCCTCAAATTCAAAGTACAATTTTTCACTGTGCACAGTAATTTGTCCTTGAATCTTGGCTCAACTTATAGGTAATTTTTTATAAATTCATACTTTCATTAATCTGGACTACTTGGATTATTATTATTAGTTTGAATTAAAGAGGTTCTACTGCAGTTAGATGCTGCAGCAACAGCAGTTGGCCATACACTTAAAAATAAGAAAATCGACCAAGGCTGTTTTGAAAATAGAAATGGTTGGCATTTTGAATCACTTCCCATGGTTGAAATTAAAAAATACACAAGCTTGAAATAAACTTCACTGAAAACCAAAAAAGCATTAGTGAATGCTTTCTAATATTAATAATATTGATAACCATTCAGTGCTACCATTTAGTATTCTTTCTATGAATTTGTACTTGTAAAAGACTGAAAATATCATATTTTCATTTCACAAGTTATCAAATGGTTTCTTTATTTTTTTTCTATTAACTCTTGTAAATGCACTGAGGACATAAAAACATGAGTAGTAAAAGAAATAGGAACATAATGACTAGCAAATGCAAAACGGTTCAGTTATAGCATCCATACACTGAAGTTACACCATTGTTTTGGGCTCACTAGTCTTGAATATCCATAACCTAGCTCGTTAAAAAATTAAGAAAAAAATACTTTAGCGCAAAAGTGCAAGGTCCACAATTAATGGTGGAGCTTCACATTGAAAAAGTGAAGAAAAGAGCTAGAACATAAAGCTACAACTATTGCTCAATAAATTATTGCAAGAGATAAGGTATGATTACAAGCAAATAAATAGCAAAATTTCCGTTGTATAATATTTGCTAACAATTCTGTCTTAGATCCAGCAATGGAGCAGTTATTCATGGCTTCATACAATGGCTAATTTATTCATTATTTTTAAAATTAATCATTTGTACGAAGCTTTGTAGTTAATACAAGCATATTGAAAGTTTTTTTTTAATGGTGGGGAAAAAATGTGCACACAAACTAAGATTACACTAATCAAATGATAAATTATTAAAATAAAAAATAAATGAAATAAAATAAATAAATAAATAATGTAAACCTTTCAGCGTTTCTTCAACAACTTCAACCACTCGATCTATCTGCTGAACACCAATGATGCTAAGGCCTTTCAAATAAGGAGTTTTAGGTGCAGCTTGGGACACACAGCCAGCAACCACTACGTATTTGTTCAGACGCTGTCCCTCTTCAATAGCATTTCGAAAGTGGTCCTCTGCTGGATTTTTTACAGTACAACTGTTTAATAACCAGATATCAGCATCAGAAGGCTCATCTTTGAAAAAGAAAAAAAAATTAATTTCAGTTTCCTTCTTCTGAAGTTTTCATCTGACAAACAAAGAAACAACTTAATTGCATTTGACACAAAAAACTTCTTCTGAAATTTGAGTATATATTAAAAGGCTACAACAAATCACAAAAAATGTATTCTAAGTTCCAAGTTTGTCAGTTCAATATTCTAGTATTCATTGAAAGAAAAAATATCATGAAAAATGGAATGTTGTAGACAAATAACATTGTTTTTTAGCCTACTTTCCCGTTAAAAATAAAAGAAAGACGAAAAAAGTGTCAAAAGTGGCTTAATGCATCTAAAAATATCGCAAGGTCCGAAAAATATCGCCAAGTCCAAAAAGAAACAAATAAGAAAAATTAGTATTGAAAAATTAAAAATTGGAAAATTGGGTACTGAGATGGGGAATTTGTGCGTCGGTCTGTCTGTCCCTAATAACTTTTGAATGAACATTCCGATTTGAACAAACTTTTTTTGTTGGAAAGATCTTGCTGAATACAGCTCATTCCCATATTTGATTTTTCGATTTGAACAATTTTTGGTCCAACTTTGAACCGTTCAAATAATCTGCCCTGCGATACTAACTTATTAGTGACCAGTCCGATTTGAATAAACTTTTTTTGTTCGAAAGATCTTATCAAGGATACTTCATTAACGTATTTACATTTCCGATTTGAACAATTTTTTGTTCAACATTGAACCGTTTAAACAAGCTGTCATCCCTAATAACTTTTGAGTGAGCAGTCCGATTTAAACGAACTTTTTTTTTCGTTCGAAGGATCTCGACAAAGATACTTCATTTCCGTATTTAATTTTAAATTTGAACATGTTTTTTTTGTTCAACATTGAACTGTTCAAGTAACCTTTGTCCACCTAATAACTTTTAAGTGAACCGTCCGAATTGAATAAACATTTTTTGTTCGAAAGATATCGGAGAGGCTCATTCCCATATTTCGTGTTTTGATTTGAACCATTTAACGTTCAATGTTGAATCGTTCAGAAAAAAAAAACTTAACATTAGTGCGTACGGGTCATTCCATGTCAAGTGATCCAACGTTTTTTACCTTAAATTTTTGTATTTCTTTCACATTTGGCTCATCAATTGTACCCCTTGAGGTAATCAAAAATCTCAATTTTTGGATTTTTATCTCTATTATTTTTTCATTTATGAGACTTTGAACTTTGGAAAAACCCTCGTTTTTCCATGGATAAGGGTACATAAAAGGGACCATAACTCGGCACCAAATATAGATAGAACGATTTGGTAAATGGTATTTTAAAGTACGTTAGTTGCCGCTTAATCGGATATGCAGCATGACTAATTTGATAAAAATTTTCTTTTTCAAAAAATGAAATTTAAATTTCAAATTTAAATTTCTCGAAAAACATATAATGTATTTTTTTGAAAAAATTCTCAAAAATTTTTGTGTATTTCATCTATGTTTGTACAAATTTTTAGATTGGGATCTCAATGGGATCATATTTTTTTGAATTTTTGAATAAAACTGTATAGGAAAAAAATGATATTTTTTAGATTCTATTCATTTAAATACTAAGTTCTTTTGCTTGTGATGGTCTAAAAAGTAGTGAACAAACATGAATATGTTCAAAGTGAGCTAGAATGAGCTTATAGATTTGTCATGTTAACCCCCCCTCCCCCCTTCCTCCCCGCACAACCAACTCTTTTTTAATTCAAAACTGTTCAAAATGTTTAAAAAAAAAACTCTTTGATACAAAATGAATAGTAAACTTTTTTAAAGTTGGTAAATGAGTTTCCTTATAACTAGACGAAGTATCCTTCTCCTCCACCAAATATACCATTAACGCTGTACTATTATGACGTCTAACCTGGGGATTGAATTGACTATTATTTTTACTCTAGGTAAGTGAGCTAGCATTAACTTGTAGATTGGGCAGCTCCCCCTCCCTTCCTTCTGACCCAACCATTTTCCCTTCAAACTGTTTAAAATGCTAAAAAAAAGCTTCTTTGATACAAAATGAACAGTAAACTTGTTTAAAGTTGATAAATGGGCTTCCTTATAACAAGGCAAAGTACAACCCTTCCCCCACCCAAATATACCATTAACACTATACTAATATGACGTCTCACCTGGGGATTGATTTGAGGATTATTTTCCCCCTAGGTATATATTGTTTTTCAGACGAAGTGTTTTGTTTTCAATCCGAACTTCACAAAGTGTACTTCCATTCAAAATCTGAATTTAAACTTATGGTTCATTCTATCCCCTCCCCCAGCACCAATCTTCAATTTTGAAGGGAGGGAATAAATGGGTCGCCCCAAGATCATAGCAAACAGCAAAATAGCAGTTTCCCCTTGTTCTCATAATGTTTTCCCATTATTTTTACACAAAACTGAAAAGAAATTAAAGTGTCACGTTATATGTCAGTCCCCATCACTGCCTTTCCTTTCTCTTATTGGACAAAGCTCATGAGCTAATAGGAAAGAGTAACAAACAGAACAAACTGAAACACTACCAGACATCAGTAGAGACTAAGGCTTTGAAATGGGGCTAGGCGGGATGATAAAAAAAAAAAAGTTTGGAGCGAAAAGGTAGGGTAAGAAGGGGGAGCAATCTGTAAAGAAGTTAAACAACATGTGAGGTTGTGCTCAAAAAAGTAGTGTTTGTTTAATATATATAATAGATATATCTTGCTGCATTACTTTCCTTTACAACAAAATGAAAAAGAACACAAACGATTAAAAAAATTAAATAACAGCTGCACACTAGATAATGTGGAAAGATAGTTATGGGGACACAGACATATGATCTGATATTTTGATTTATTTTCAGTTTTGTGCGAAAAGAATAGAAAAAACGATGAGAACAAGGCGAAACAGTGCTATTTTTCTGTTTGCTATGATATTGGGGCGACCCATTTATTTCCTCCCTTCAAAATTGAAGATTGGTGCTGGGGTAGAAGATGAAATCAATCATAAAGTTAAATTTCAGATATTGAATGGAAGTACACTTTGAAGTTCGGATCGAAAAGAAACACTTCGTCTGAAAAACAATATATATAACTAGGGTGAAAATAATCCTCAACTCAATCCCCAGGTTAGACGTCATATTAGTATATTGTGAATGGTATATTTGGGTGGGGAGGGGGATACTTCGTCTAGTTATGAGGAAACCCATTTCCCCCACTTTAAATAAGTTTACTATTCATTTTGTATCAGATTTTTTAGTTTTTTTAAACATTTTGAACAGTTTTGAATTAAAAAAGAGTGGTTGTGCGGGGAAGAAAGGGGTAGGGGGGTGAACCTGACAAATCTATAAGCTCATGCCAGCTCACTTTAAACATATTCATGTTTGTTTACTACCTTTTAGACCTTCACGAGCAAGAGAACTTAGTATTTAAATAAATAGAATCTAAAAAATATCATTTTTTTTTCCTATACAGTTTTATTCAAAAATTCAAAAAAATATGATCCCATTGAGATCCCAATCTAAAAATTTGTACAAACATAGATGAAATACACAAAAATTTTTGAGAATTTTTTCAAAAAAATTCATTATATGTTTTTCGAGAAATTTAAATTTGAAATTTAAATTTCATTTTTTGAAAAAGAAAACTTTTATCAAATTAGTCATGTTGCATATCCGATTAAGCGGCAACTAACGTACTTTAAAATGCCATTTACCCAATCGTTCTATCTATATTTGGTGCCGAGTTATGGTCCCTTTTATGTACCCTTATCCATGGAAAAACGAGGGTTTTTCCAAAGTTCAAAGTCTCATAAATGAAAAAATAATAGAGATAAAAATCCAAAAATTGAGACTTTTGATTACATCAAGGGGTACAATTGATGAGCCAAATGTGAAAGAAATACAAAAATGTAAGGTAAAATTTTTCTCAGATTTTGGATCACTTGACGTGGTTTCACCGTACGGGGAAATTTTTAAGTTGAATGTTGATCCTGAACTTACAGGCGGATTTCCTTCAAACTAACTTTGTATGAAAATAGTTTTGATAAATAATGTATTGTAAAGTACTTTTCTGAATAATCTTCTGTGAGGACTCTGATTCAGACTCTGACTCCGCAAACATGGCGGAAATGCAGGCTCAGAAAAAAATGACTGACTGTGCAGACGATTTTTTGTTTATTTATTTGTTTTATTTTATTTATTTATTTTTATTATTATATTTTTTTTTTGGCAGACGATTTTTTTTTTGTAACAAAAATGTTTCATTCACGAGTGCATTTTATTCTTTATTTACATTTAACAACTGGCAATGGATTAAAAATGAAATTCGAGATATTTTATTAGCGAACGAGTTTTTTTTTCTTTCTTTCTTTCTTTGATAAAATGTGTTTTGATGTTCTTTGTACTTTTATTTACTTTTTTTTTTGAAAACGACTGAGGAATTTTTCTACGGAAGAACTATAACAGTTACATTCTTTAAAGGTGCGACAAAACTTTATTTATCCGTTTATTTACTTTTTATGTGTCTAGTTTTCCGGTGAGAGTGGTACATTTTGCTTTTAGAAATCAGCTTTAAGTGCTAAAAAGGTATGTTTGACATAATTTTCAGTCTCAGATAATCAAGAGAATATTGATCAGATGCTAGAATGTCAATGTCGATGTACGGGAAAGTAGGCTCGTTTAATTCTTGACAGAGCTTCTTGTTTTATATTATGACTGAAATTGCATTATGATCAAAAATTTTAACCAAGAGGCTCAGCTGATGATGGTGTACGTTGATTCTTTTAATGTAAGTTATGACGAGGTAGGTAATCCCAAAATTCTACTGGGTTGAAAAAAAACATTGAACGCATTTCATGGTTGAATAAAAAAATCTGGTATGGACCCCACATTACTTCCTTTTACGTGTAAATTTCTTAGTAGTTGCCTTAAGTGTTAAAAAAAGTGCTTGGAGTGAGCAAGGTAACAATTCAAATATTTACTCCCCTAATCTGCCACAAAACAATGCAAAAAATATTTTACAATGGTTAATTTTCTAAATATTGCTGATTTTAATATCACTCAGTGAATTTTTTGCAAAATATCGCCAATAGCGCCAAGTTGAACCCAAATTCAAAAAACAATTTTTTTGCCAATTTGTCGCCAAGTTGGCGTCAAACACTTGGTGACCATAAGCTTGGCGACATATCGCCAAGTGGTTGCGCCAATTCATATCACTTGAGTCTGCATTGAAATTAACACTGATTTACCCCCAAAAAAGGGTAAAACACCCCCTTGGGAACCTTCAAATGCAACCACAAGGGGAGGTGCACAACTAGACCATCCTCAGAGCCTACATACCAAGCTAGAAGCTTCTACGGCATATAGTTTTTGAGTTATGCGACCCACATACATACATACGCACATACGTACAATACAGACATCACGAGAAAACTCGTCGTAATTAACTCGGGTGTGGTTGAAAAGGATTTTCCGGCTGCTTATATGTTGGTACGTACATATGCACGTGCTGACAGGTCGAAAAAACTACTGAACATTCATTCGGTGAGCAAAATCAAAATTTAGACTCAAATTTGAATGATTTTTTTTTCGCGATCACAATACTTCCTTTACTACGTAAAAAGAAGTAAAAAAAGAACAAATTAGGTTACATATAGGTTTCCTTATTTATTAGAAAGACAACATGAAAGTTTTATACCATACAATTTTAAATAATATAAATTTCTACATGAGTTCCATTAGTGGTATGCAAATGATCAATTTTGATAAGCTGAATGATTCATTGTTTCAGCTTATTGATACCTAGAACTGTATGCACTTGGTTACAACAAGTGTGCTTTACTAAGACCAAAAAATGTACATTCTTTTTTCCTGTACCATAGCAACTACAGATTAAGTCAATCAGTAAATATTCCCAAGAACTGCAGTCATGCAGCACCATATACCTGTTTAAGAGAAAGTTGCTTTGTGTGTAACATTTTGTTGCATAAAACTGTCTTATGTTGTCTGTATATGTATGTATGCTGTTAACCACTTTGCAGTGCTAAATAATAATAATAAAAAAAAAACTGCTGGAAAATGCAACGAAAATGACAGTGTTACTTAAAATTTTGCATGTTGACCTTTTGATATGTTCAGTTTTGTCAAATTTGCAGAAAGTTTTTGTGATAAAATTCTTGAAGGTGCTAATGTTTTGAAACCAAACTATGTTTCAAATTGACAGATACAAAAAATCTGAAAGAAAGTATTACTTGCGTCTTGTCAAATTTGATGAAACATAATATTATAGAAGCTCTAATTACACTAACACCACACAGTAAGCTTTTAATGGCTCTTCTGACATTCATATGTGGTTTGCTAGGGCCTTCATGGTGGGATGAAGAGACAACTAGTTTAAAGAAAACTTACCTGTAATAATATATCCATATTCATCTAAAAGTCCAGCCATATATTCACTATCAGAACTGTTGTGAGCACATCCCCAAGTTTTAACATATATTTTTTGAGTACCTATGAGGAATAAAAATAACAAGTCAATCAATAAGCTCCTACTGTAAAGATATGCTTTAATTATAACCTTGACAGAGTAGTAGAGAATCTATTGGGGACACTTGGGACCATTGCTAGAAAACCGAATAGATAAATTTCCTGGTTTTCTAATCTCTATAAAAACACTGTTTGCCGATTGTTCATAAAACCCAAATTGCAACAATAAATAGAAATAGTAATGCATCTTAAAATATGATGACAATAGTTTGGAGATGCTATTAAATTTCAAGATATTCTTCTTTTTTTCCTTCAATAGCGCGTCAGCCCAAGGTGGGTCACGGATTTCTGCAGAATCGATTTTCAAGTCTCCTCTTGGATAGATTCCTACACCTTAATTTTAAGAATTTTCAGGTCTGTTTCAAAACAGTTGATCCATAGAATCCTGGGTCAGTCATCATTCACTTTCAAGATATTATAAAAAAATTAAGAAAGAACTGTTAAAAAAGCTGAAAATTTAAAACATTTACAAAATCCTTTTAAAAAAATTATCACAGCATTATTCGTTAATAAAAGTTTTAAAAGAAAGAAAATATAATGTAAAAAAAGTATTTCAGTGCTTAATTTTGCAATTTTGCTTTCTAGTGTTTAAAAAAAATCAATTTTTGCAAACAAAGTATTTTTTTTGAAGGCTTCGTTTTCATGACAATGATATTCGTTAATTGTAGTCTTGTTATTCTTTTGTTTAACAATCTTTAGATTTCAAGCTATATCACCTATCCCTAATATTAGTTCTTATTACTATGGTACCATGTGTTTCCTAAGCATAGAGTAAAAGAAAACAGTGCTACTCAAAGAAACAGTGCGTTCAATACCTATGTGTGAAGAAAAAGTAATTCAATTTTCAAATCTAAATAAAGGACTAAAAGTGAGAAATTCTATTCTACTGAGCCTCCGATTCTATTTGAATAGAATAGAAATAACAGCAAAAATAATGTTTGGCATCTACACAAATCAGTAAAAAAAAGTGTAGAAAAGAATTATAAAATTCATACATGTATTAAATGGATTTTGCATTTGAAGTATTAAAATGCGTTTTGAATTATCATTTGTCATAAAATCAATGTACGAAAACACAAAACGACGGCAATATGAGGTACTGAAAATAGTTGTAGTTGCCCGATTATGTTTCTATTAAAATACCAAAAATGTAATGAGTATGCAAACTCTATTTACCTGGAATTACACTATCAGCAACAATAACACGTGGGGATTCATTTTTTTTCTTAACTTTTGGTGTCGAATTCACATTTTTTGAAGAGTTTGAAGATTCTCTCAACAATGTTAAATCTTCAATGTCTTCAACATTGTCACTATTGTTAAAAACCATTATGAGGAAAAAATATATGTATCAAAATTTAAATCTACATACGTAACAAATCAAAACAAACATTTCTAAAATTTTGTTGCCATGGCTCACAAATGAAATTTACGTCTATTAATCGTTAGTAATATTTTCCAAAAAATAATATTAAAATCAGCTTATATGGAGAAAATGTAACTTTTATTGACTAATAGAACCATTAAATTCATGGTTAAGAAGCGTTCATTGCAACAAGTACTAGTTTATTACAGTAGAAGAGTGAGAAAAAGAAACTACTGTGTGTCGTCTGCTCATTGACTAGAAATTATTTGACTTCTCTCCTTCGCTCGGCGTCCGGTTTCGGCTGCTATGCTTGTATGGTAGGGGTAGGGGTCAGTTTCAGATTTGTCAGATTTGTAATGCTTTTACATAAAACAAATTATTATTGTGTTAAACCTTCAAAACATTAACCCTTCAATTGTTCTGTTTTGTATATTTTAGGCAGTTGTTTTCATAGAGTACTCAAGAGAGCTGGTTATAGCTTTTCATGTGATGGCGTCCTTTCTTTAATTATAATTTTATATGATCTCTGCCTTGTTAGGCGATGGCTAAATTACTTGCTTTTGTGGTAAGCTTTGAATTTCAGAATGATGTGTTAGTTAAAGTGCTGTTTTGCTCTTTTGTTTGCAAAGTAAATAGTTATTTACCATATGAAATATTTGTTTTAATATTTTTATTGTTTCTACTTCTTCAGTTAGTTTAGTTTTAGCTTGTCTTGTGTTAGTGAATCTTGTAATTGTCTGCAAAATGACCGACTGATTTTTATTATTAATAGCTTACTGTGGGAATGCAGTAACGTGCTATTGTTTTCTATTGATATTTTTGATCAAAATTGACAGGCATTGTTATTAATCAAAAAACGAAGTATGCTATCGTTGAAAAGCAAATGTGTTCTAAAATTTGAATGGATATATTTTTATTTTTCAATTGTATTCATAATTGGTGTTAATAGTAAGTGCACTTAATATATACTATGGTAGGAAGGAAAAATTACTAAAATCAAAACTAGCTAGTTGATCCCTGTAAATAAAACTCAAATCTGTTTTTGTCAGGACGTTTCATAGCGGGGGTTTTTTTCATGTTTTTTTGGCTCTCAGCCAAAATCTGCCATTTCTAATGATTTTTATTTAAGAATTTCTATTGTGAAAATGTAAGGTATGTGTTTTTATGAATAAAAATCATCAGGAGTGCAGTTTTTAAGATACCAAGCTGTTTCAGCTTTTTTGGATGTTATGCAAATTTTTCATTGAACTGAACATTGTAATTACTTAGAATGCTAAATATGTATAGTCTTGAGCTAAGCAGAATCAGAGGGGACATGAAACCTTGCCATTGTTTAAATTTATTAAAATGAATGATGTTATAGGGTAAGATTGTTGCACAAAAAGCAGGACAAGGGGTCATTGTTTTAAGCTGTTTAAATCTTACGCTAATCTGGAAATTCGGAAAAATTACTATTTTAGCAGGGTAGTGGAAACTTGGAACAGTTTACCGGAAAAGGCGGTAAGGAGCAATGGAGTAGATAGCTTAAAGAGGGCCATTGATCTTCATTGGGGTCTATAATTTGATTAGGACCAGCACAGTTGGGTCCAGAGCCTGTTGCTAGTCATCGCATTTGTGTTTTATATTTTTATTGTAATTCATATATGTTTGATTATCGTTACATTATATAAATTTTTTTCTTGTATTTTTCTCACCTAAAATGTAAAATTAATTCCTTGTCATTTGAAAATCTAGCTGGACAGCATAAGCAGTGATTCCAATGATGGGGTCTGAGGATGTTGAAGTTCAGTGCCAAACTCAGTCAGCTTCAGCTAGTGTTCCCTGCGATTCTACAGCATCTTATGGCATTGCCACTGTGCCATTTGTAGCTTCTGTATCTGTAGCTCCCAATCATTCTGGAAGTGGCACACCTGTGTCTGCAGGTACAGTCATGATAGCCCAATCAGCTGCCTCGCAAACCCCACCTCAAAATGTTGCTGTTCAACCATCTGTTGCGGCTTCACCTTTGCCTCATGTAAGACATGCGTTCATGATTCATTGATCCTTTTTATCTGTAGCATTGAATGATGTTATTGGTTGTTGTAATTAACCTATTAGTATCTTTTCCATTATAGGGGGGGGGGGGTTGACATTGGTAAAGCATTTTTCAACAAATTAAATACCAAGCACGAAATACGCAAAAATGTGAAGTCTTTATTTGATTCGTTTTTTTTTCATTTTCCATTGAATTTGTTCTCAGAGACTTCCTTTCCACTAAGAATATTCCTTTTTCAGTGTAATGGTGCAAACAGAAAAGTGTTTAATATGGCTCAGTGTTAAATCTTACTAATTTTCCAAACAGCCAATAACATATACATATCAGTGGTTATGATGAAAACTAAGAAATTGACATTTGTAGCAAAATAAGGCTGTCAAAACATTTTTTTTCTTCTTCCAGGTGCAAGTTATTCAGCAACCCCTTCAAAACCAGTATCTGCAACATCTGTATGCTCCCCAACAGCAGCATATGTTTCTCCCTAGTAACCTTACCCTGCAACCTACCCTTCAAAGCCTTGGGGCTGCCCCTGCTGGCATCAGTCTTCAACTGCAAGGGAAAGCTATGGAGAATAAAGCTAATACTCCTACAATTATTTCCGCTGCACCAATGCAATCGGTATTTACTCAAATTTTATGCTGTCAATTTTATGTGCTATTAACATATTTTATTTTGAAATTAACTAACAGATAGAATTTTTTTTTCTATAATATCATTAATAACAGGATGAAGAATAAACATGCATTTGAACGAAGCTTTAACCCTTTAAGCAGTTTGCCCGTACAGTGTACGTGCTGTCCGACATTGGCCTCATCTGGTTTGCCCGTACGGCGTACGGGCATCGATATTTTCTGATTTCCTTTTCTGGTTTGCCCGAATTTTTCATTATTGAAAGAGACTATTTAGTAGTATTATTTTTCAACAGATTGTGTGGCTTGTCCATCTAAATGAAATGCTTTTTCATCCAAAAGAGGTTACAGAAAGATTTTTTTCCATATTTTCAACATTGCTGTATGGAACTCATATGTTGTCTACCGTAAAAACGGAGAAGCATTAAAAACGAAAAAAAAAAAAAAAATCCTAATATTCTTATTCTGTTAAGTATGATACTTAACTATATGCAATAAAAAAATATGCCTTTTTTAGAAGCATTTCTGGTAAAATAATTGACCGCTTAAAGGGTTAATGTGATTTTAACTGATAAAAAAAATAAATTTTTAAGTTTTTATTCCTACCGTTTTGTTTAAATGATACTAAAAAATTGCTTCAACATGAGGAGAAAATTAAGATTACTAAGTTCTCTTCCAAAATGTATTAATTTGAAATAGATTCATAGCATTCTACATGTGTATGTACATATTTATCTAATCTGAAATTTCCCAAAAACTTTCAAGATTTTTGAATAAACCCTCAATTAGCCTTGATATATTTATACTAAAATGCTCTGAAACTATTTTATGTTTATATTTAATGCTGTTTTTAACTACTATATTTTATGTGGGGAGTTTATCTAAAATGTTATTCCTGTTTTCAGACTAACAAACTGTAACTTCAAGCATAGTTAAGTAAGAGAATCACTGGTTAAATTTAGAACTTTAATGGATAATGTATGTTTAAACATTATTATATTAACCATTATTACGTAAAGTATTTATTTTGAATTTTCGCAATGCAATGCAGTTAAATTTTATCCCCTAATTTAGTGTTTCAAAGTCATCAAACTTAGATTTATTTTTTGTTAGTTTTTTAATAGTCTTATTTTTTTTAATTAATAATTTTTGCTTCTTAATGACTTTTTTAAAGGATTCCATTAAATCATTTACACTTTATTGTTACAATAGGGTGTGTGTGCATTTCCAAAAGGCATCAAAATATTTTTCTTCCTTTTTTTTGTGTGTTGAGGTAAGTAAAAGCTTTGTTTTCATTGTAGTATTAACTTCTTTCAAAATTTTTAATTGTTATTTTTTTCCCCTTGTGTTAAATTTTCCCAGCTGTCTATTAAAAACATTTTACTTTGGAGTCTGCATTAGAGTATTGATTATGTGACTTCACAATGCTTCTCTTTCAAAATGGCTGTGCAATACAATTAGCCATGTTGATCAAGTGACCTTCCACATTTGTTACATTTGATTTATCATGTTTCAACTGATTTGATTATTCAAATTGACAGTTTCTAGAGAATATTGATTCACATTTCTGTTGCAGGAAGGAAACAATTTATTTCATAAGATGAGGTAACTTTTTGAAAGTAATTAAACTGGTATGATCTTCGGAAAAAATAGAAATGTGGAGACACACTGATGCAAATATAGAGTTATTTGATGTTAGTCCTTTGACTACACTACTGTAATTCAAATAAATTTGTTTGTTAAGCAACCCTTTGCCACTAAAACGTTCTTTCAAACTGGACATGTACCTGAACTACTGAACCTTCAGGTGCAACTGAAATATCAAAACAGTTCAACAGTAACAAAAAAAAAAAAAAAGAAAGAAAGAAAGAAGTTTGAAAATTAATAAATTTTTATTTTCTGCTTAAATATGTTATTTGCTTATTCAGGTTGGAGCTTTTGGTGCTCAAAGTTTGATTCCTGCTGGTAGCCAAATGGCTGCTAGTGCAAAAGCTTGTGTTCAAAGTCAAATGCTGGCTGCTACTTCTAAGTCTACTGCCGTGATTCAAGGACAGTCTGGCTTTATACCTTCAACCACAGCAAATCAGACAGTCGTTATAGGACAGCTTGGAGTATTGTCCAGCCCTCAGTCAGTCATTCCTCACCAAGCCAAAGCAATAACAGATGGACAAAAAGCAAAATCATATGTTAGTATCGTTGTTTTTGGAAAATGTTAAATATAGTTTCACTATTCAGTCAAAGAGTTTTTATGTTTTCCCAATTGATTCTTATGAATGTAAGGTATTTGTGATGATATGAGCAAGATGAGGTATGAAACTCTCTATTGGGAATTTTTCAAAATTGAAGTGTCAAAACTGCAGTTTTGGTTGATTTTGAATGATGTAATAGCGATGGGAGGTTCAAGGGCTTATGTTTAACGCCTATGTGTACTCACTCACATGTACACACAAATATATATAGTACATTTGTGTTAAAGTTTGAGCTCTGGATATGTAATAAGGATAAGTGACAAAAATTAATCACCTCTCCTTTGAACAGTTTCTACGTCTGCCCTTGGCCATTATGCTAGAGTGTAATTGTTGTTTCTCAGCTGTAATTAATCTGAAATTACTCTAGACTTCCAAAGTATTTATTGAGTTTATTTATTTATTTATTATTTATTTGGAAGGAAATTTAGTTTTCAATTTTATTTCATTGTAAATTTAGAAACACTATATGTCCTATGTTCTTTTTATTTTATTTTTAGCTTATATCACAGCCAGCCACCCTTCATCCAAAATCTCCCATTTTACCATCTCCAAGTGTATCATGTGCTGGACAGATGATTGCTACTAGCCAGTTGAAACAAATTCCTTCAGCTCCTCACATTATCACAACACAAGCTCCTACTATGATTGCTAGTCAAGCCCAGATACTAGGTAATTTTTGTATCTT
This sequence comes from Uloborus plumipes, assembly GCA_038373865.1. Classification (NCBI taxonomy): domain Eukaryota; kingdom Metazoa; phylum Arthropoda; class Arachnida; order Araneae; family Uloboridae; genus Uloborus; species Uloborus plumipes. The sequence goes on along the minus strand of JAXGGA010004960.1, from coordinate 61,137 downwards.
ATTTCTCATTTTTAATAATTTAAATTTTGTTTATTCTTGCCTTTTTTTGGATATTTTCTGTTTTTTAATTTTAAAAGAAATTCCTCTCTATATATATTTTTTTCACATACAAACAATCGGACACGATCACAAATGTAGTTAGTGTCGTGTATTGACTAGATAATTGATGTCTAGTCAATTAATGTAACACAAGAACCATGCTGTTCTGCCTGAGAGGTTATGGGTTTATTATTTACATATCATACAGTTACAAATACATTAATACTTTACAGTTAAACGATAATATCTTACAGTTAGTCTTATCAATAATTTGTTTTAAGTATGTTTGAATTCACAAGGTTTGATTGTATTTAAAAGCAGAATTTTCGACAGATATAACAGAAGTTTAAGTATAAAATGTGTTTTTTTACCCATAAATTGTTGCACACAAATTTTGAATTTCAGTACAGCCTACTTTTTAGATAGTTTATTATTGATTTACTGGTTATTTTCACTTATTTTCAGTTTAAAAAAATCTTGAGTATTGAAGTATATATTTTAGTTCTACCTTAAATGTATTTTTTATTTTCAATAATGTATTTAATAATTAGTTCTTTTAGAGTTAGATTTTTTTGTTTATTTTATTTTTTAATTACTTATTTTTTTTTTTAATCAAAGTAGATGTAGACTTAAGCCCCTGAATTCCCTTAACCTTTAGGAGCCGGGCGGTACACATGCTGTACCGTAACTATTTTTTTTATAGAGGACGGGGTTGAGATTTTCACTCGAACCCTTTGGAGCCGGGGATTTTTTCAAGGTTTCATACGGCTGGTACGACAATTTATACCTTCTCTTTTCAATGGAAAAGAAATCTGTGGTTCAACTGTCGTACTACTTGGGTCGAAAGAAAAATTTCTAAAAAACAGCCCGGTTCCAAAAGGTTAAAGCTTTTAATTGGATATGTTAGAACACATGGTATATAAGTATGTGTATAAATTGTATGTAACTGTTCCAGATCCATAGAAAGCATTTCCTCTAGTATCTAATTGGAGACCTGTAAGATGTATGCAATTTTATTTAAGTAAGCACTTATAAATTGCTGCATAAGTTTAAAACAATCCTAGACAATATTTTTTTCCTAACTTTTACATCGCAATGAAGTTCATCCAGCCATTTCTTGTGCTTCAGCCTATATTTTCTCTTTAAAGTTTATTTCCAAAGGGCTTATTCTGTGATTTTTAGCCTACTTTCCCGTTAAAAATAAAAGAAAGACGAAAAAAGTATTAAAAGTAGCTTAATGCATCTAAAAAATATCGCCAAGTCCAAAAAATATCGCCAAGTTAAAAAAAATATCGCCAAGTCCAAAAAATATCGCCAAGTTAAAAAAATAAAGAGGTAAAATGAATATCGAAAAATTAAAAATTTGAAAGTAGGGTATTGAGATGGGGAATTTGTGTGTCGGTCTGTCTGTCCCCCCCTAATAACTTTTGAATGAACATTCCGATTTGGACGAACTTTTTTTTGTTGGAAAGATCTCGGCGAGTACAGCTCATTCCTATATTCGATTTTTTGATTTGAACAATTTTTGGTTCAAATTTGAGCCGTTCAAACAACCGGTCCCGCGATACTAACTTTTTAATGAACAGTCCGATTTGAACAAACTTTTTTTTGCTGGAAAGAACTTTTCAAGGATACTTCATTCCCGTATTTACATTTCCGATTTGAACAATTTTTCGTTCAACATTGAACCGCTCAAGCAAGCTGTCACCCCTAATAACTTTTGAGTAAACAGTCCGAGAAAAAATGACTGACTGTGCAGACGATTTTTTGTTTATTTATTCATTTGTTTTATTGAATTTATTATTATTATTATTATTATTTTTGGCAGACGATTTTTTTTGTAACAAAAATATTTCATTCACGAGGGCATTTTATTCTTTATTTATATTTAACAACTGGCAACGGATTAAAAGTGAAATTTTCGAGACATTTTATCAACGGACGAGTTTTTTTTTCTTTTTTTTTTCTTTCTTTGATAAAATGTGTTTTGATGTACTTTGTACTTTTAATTTTTTTTTGAAAACGATTGAGGAATTTTTCTACAGAAGAACTGTAACAGTTACATTCTTTAAAAGGTGCGACAAAACTTTATTTATTCATTTATTTACTTTTTATGTGTCTATTTCATCTGATGAGAGGGGTATATTTTGCTTTTAGAAATCAGCTTCAAGTGCTAAAAAGGTATGTTTGACATAATTTTTAGTCTTAGATAATCAAGAGAATAATGATCAGATGCTAGAATGCCGATGTCGATGTACGGGAAAGTAGGCTCGTTTAGTTCTTGACAGAACTTCTTGTTTACATAATTATTTTAAAGGCTATCTAATGATTCTATTTGTTTTAATGTCAAACAGTTCTGTGACTTTTCTAATCTTTACCCACTAGGCTCTCTACATGCACTTGGTGCTTCACTACCTCAAGGCATTACTTGGGCAACACCTGGTTCTCTGCATTCCCCTGCTTTATTTGGACAGAATCCCATCTTTATCCGTAGTCAACAATCGGATATGTTTATTCAATCCCCTCCACCACAGGCAACCATTCATGCGGTTCCTGTTGCTACTGCTCCACCTATGCAACAGCAACAACCTCAACAACAGTCCATTCAGCAAGCACAAGCTCAGCAAACAGCACAAATACAAACAATACAGCAACAAACACAAGCTCAGTCCCAACTTCAACAGCAGCAGCAGCAGCAACAACAACAACAGCAACAACAACAACAACAGCAGCAGCAACAGCAGCAGGCATTAGTACAGCAGCAGCAACAAGTACAAGTTCAGCAGCAACCTCAACCACCACCACAGCAACAACAACAGCAGCAGCAACAAGTTCAACAACAAACTCAAGTTTCTCATCCAGTTCATATTTCACCTGCAGTTCAGACTAGTAAAGTAAAAACTGTAAGAATTTTTCTTATCTTGAATGTCAAAATGAGTTTTTTAATGTGGGATCATATTAATACAACTACCTGGGATAATTTTAATCTTATGAGTATTTTACGTTTTGTTTGATATAGTTCATTGAAATTCTAACTATTGGTTAAATTTCTTATGTTTATGAAAAATGTTCTTAACTTCATTTGTTTGTTCTTCTTTCCTTTTTTCTTTCTCTTATTATTTTTTAAATTCTTTGAAGGTTTTTACTTTTTGAAAAATCTATTTCCTTTATAAATTTTAACAAGTATAATCTTCCTTAACTTTAACTTCTTTATTACACATCTTTTTCTTATAGTTGTTTATTTTACTTTTTTTTAAATAACTATAGATCTATACTTTCAGCCCATACGTCCAGGAAGCTCTGTAGCAACTCAAACAATTGGCTCTACATCAACTGCTGTTGGCTCACCCATAACAAAATCTCAAGTAAGCACAGTGATTATTTAAAAACTTTACCCACTTTTTGTGTGGTTATCATTTCCTCGTTATTATGTACATTGAGTCGCTAAATATGGCATTTGTATGATTTATTTTTTCATTACTAGTGTTTACAGGGATGAAAATCGTCCGCGGATCCGCAATTTTCCGCTTTTTGTATAGTTTCTTTCTTTCCATGATCAAAACAGTAATGCTTCATTAAGTTTAGAAAAAAAAACCCTCATTATTAAAATAAAGCTTAAAATAAGTTGATTTAAAGTACTAGAGGTTGAAATTACTTCTAACTTACAAAATAATGGAAATGTTTTTAGGATGCAGCAGGATTGAAACCTCAAGGATGACATGCAATTATCAGCAAACTATGTACTCCATTTTGGCATGCTACCAAAACCATAAGTTGCCGTTGTTAGAGGTAGAAATTAAGAAAATTCAGCTAAAATAGTACAGATCTTAGTCAAAAAATCGTGAAAATTAATTTGATCTTTAAAATTCATCAAAATTCCTCAAGACTAAACAATATTAGAGAAATCATTCTTGAGATACACAAATCTAATTCATCTAAAATTGCAACCCCCCCCCTTCCTTCCACTTTTTTTTGTTTCTACATTGTTATGGATGACTTAAAAAAGAAATAGGTAATGAACAATTAAGAGGTTGCCTTCAATCTAACGATTTTACTTTCGATTTCACAGAGCAAATTAAGAGAAAATTTCGCATAATATAAAAGAAAATTTAAGCCGTGCTATTTTTCCTCTTTTTTGACTTTGAGCTGTTTTCATCCCTGTGTTTAAAAGAAGATTAATGTGAATGATATCGACTATTCTCAGTACTGCTATTCTCACTTCTGAAATTTAATGAGAGTAGCCCTTGTTACATTTATTATATTTAATCACTGTGTATTTATGTGACATGGTGATTAAGAAATATTTTATGTGAAATAAATTACATGTTTGATTGTTTTCAGAGCAAGCAAAGATCCCGAGCTGTCCATTACCGCTCTACATCCTCATCTTGTACATCCAATGCTTCTACTCAGTTACAGACTGCAACAACACAAACTCAAACTCAACCTCCCCCAAGCCAAAAAGCTGATGCAGCTAACCAGACCAAACCTACAAGTGAACCTAAACTAGCTGCTACATATAATAAGATTTTAGGTATAATTCTACATATTTTTATATTTGCTGTTCAATTTCGCTGAGATACATCTTAAGTAGGGGGGGGGGGCATTAACAAAGTAATTGACTTTTCATTTGCACCAATAATATTCATAAAATGCAATTTGAACATTAATGATCAATTATATGCTTAAAACTTTCCAAAAATTTATCCCTTTTAAAAGGTTACTTTGTAGCAGTTGTAGCTCTCAATTAAGAACTTTTAATAATCCTATAACATGTTTCAGTGTTATGTAATCTATTAAATGATGCTATTTTCACATAAAGTGTAGTGAGATTAATAACTTGGTTTAAAATGTTTTAATGAAAATTAATTAAAAAAAAGTTGATGGGCTTTGTGAGATTTTTGAACTAAGACCAAAAGCTATATTTTTCTGAGCAACATGTAAAACCCCAAAAAATGTTTTGTTTCATTCTATGTCATGAGATATTCAAGCCAAATTTAAGAAAGAAAAATGTTAAGATCTTTTACTTTTCTTTTTCAGTTGCATGAACTAAGTGACTTGTATAATATATATTCTGTGGAACATATCTAACATGTTAGGAGAGGTTTATTGTACTGCTGTCTCTGAAAAATTAATGAATAATTCTTCTTGAAATGTTAGTGAAACTCTTGTTTTAAGGTTATTGTTTTAAGATTTAAAGTGCTGAAATAAACAAAAGAAGCTAAGCTCATTATGTAAAATTGCTTAAGTATTAGACTTTTTTTTTCTTTTGCATTGGTTGCATGTTAACACTTTGAAGATTATGATAGAAGTTTCAAATTACTCTTTTGTTTTGAAACTTTGTTTATAATGCACTTTGATAGTTTAAGTGAACAGTTTTGAAAAACAATAATACTGATTTTTTCTTTAATTTAATGCTTAGCTTCTTTTTGTTCTTTTGTAACTAGTTTGTATTAACGATAAGCATTGACTTGAAACAAATTCATAACTTTACCCCCCCCCCCTCATTCTTAAATTCGATGACCATCTGTTTGATTCTATTTGTATTTATTGTAAACAAAATCTGAACAATATTAAAACTTTTTACAAATTCTCTGCAGAAACCTCTTTCTCTGCTCCTGTTGTGGAACCTGCCGAGATAGAAGCACCTAAGTGTGATGAACCCATGGAAGCTGTGTCGTATCCCGATGTTGCAATTGTGGCTCCCTCTGCTGTTGTGACACCGTTGGTAGACGAAGCTGTCCAAATGGAAAGCACAGATGAAAATTTATTATCTCCTCCAGTAGCCCACGTTCAAGTATCCATTCCAATTGAGAAAGTGATTCCAAGTAGAAAAGAGATTGAGCCTGACAATATTGGAATTGTTGCACCATTATCGGAAATGACAGTTAAGGAAAAGCAACCTCAGAAAGCAATTGTGAAACCCCATGTATTGACTCATGTAATTGAAGGATTTGTGATTCAAGAAGGATCAGAGCCCTTTCCGGTATATTAGAATGTTTTTATATTCATGATTCATTTGGTTTCATGTATCATCCTTAATGGTTAAATGATTTATTTAGGCCGAAAAGTTTTCATAATTAAAAGCCATGGTTGCCTGATCAGTAAGAGGTTGAGATAGTATTTTTCAGGGTGTCAATGATTTAAATCAATTGATTTTTTAAAAAAAATCATTGATTTAAATCACTTTTTATTTTAATCCTTAAAAAATTCTCTTGGACAATCCCAATTTCATTATTTTTACCATTTTCTTTTAGAGCTTTGATTTCCATCTAATAAATAGAAAAGTAATCCTACTCATCTCCCTCCACAGATGATGGAAGGTTGCAGTCCAAATAATATGTATGCACAAATAGTGCTATTTGTTGTCTAATATGTGAAATAAAGAAATACATGCAGGTGCAGGGCAGGTGTTGCAAAGAGTGAATTGAGGGGGGAGGGACATGATAGAATGTGTGTGATATACTTTCAGTGAAAAGAAAAAGAAAAACAACCAAACAAAAGATGAATTTTCTATGCCTTGCATTAGCAACTGGGGGGGGGGGGAGCAGTCTTCATTAGTGGCTGAAATGGAACAGATTCCAGCTTTACAAAACAAAAGCAAAATAAAGAGGGGGGGGGGCTGAATGAAGTGAGGATTGGGTTGAGTTTCCTGCTCCATTTGATTTTTATCCTAGCTAGTAGACAGGATTATTTTTAGATTGGCTCCTAACACTTTTTTCTGGGTTTCTTACTGGTGAAGCTTTACTTCAAAGGTGTTTTTGTATTTTTAAAAACTTAAAGGTAAGTTGTTCCAGGGGTGATTGTGTTCCGGTATTTTAACAGATTTCCGGTATTTTCATGATCGATTCTGGTATTTTCATGTTCGAAAATACCGGAAATAAAATATTTTTAATTATGCTTTTGTCTTCCCACCTTCGGTATTTTTTTTATTTTTCGAATTTTCGGTGATTTTCGGATAATTACTAATAATATTCATCGAACAAAAATGTTAAGATGCCATTCTATTTTTTTTTTTTTTTTTTTGACTAAAAACTATTTGAAACTATTCGAATGTATGAAATGTGTCTTATTTGTTAATGAAAGGCAATTTATTTATTATTAAATACGTATAATTATAAAATTAGGTGTGCTTAAATAATAGGGGCCTGGGTTTTTGAAAAAAGCACCCCCCCCCCCCCCACACACACATTTTCTCTTCAAAACTTTCAGGTATTTTTTCATGAACGCACAATCACCCCTGGTTGTTCATAAATAAAAATTAATAACTGAAATTTCTAATTTTTTTTAAAAAATAAAAAAAATCTGATTTAAATCAAAAAAATCTGATTTAAATAAAAAAAATCCGATTTTTTTGATTTAAAAAAAAAAAAACATTGAATTTTTTACACCCTGGTATTTTTTGAGGTTCCAAGTTTGATGCCAGTCAGTTGAAGATTCTCTGCACTCGTTAGTGAGGACCAAAGCACGTTAAATATGTTAGTAGTAATTGCCCCCTCTTGATCCCCCTAAATGCCTGTTCAAAACTGTTGTCATAACAGTGGTTTGGTATGTGTTAAAATATGGGCGGCACTACATTGAATATAGATATTTCCACTCCAGAGATATCTTGTATCTGTCATCATGGAGACTTACTGGGCATTGAATATAGATAGTAGTTGCTGTCTCTAACCAATTTCCTAGCTCTATTGTACTTTTTTAAAATGATGTTTAATTTATTAAATTATCTTACAACTGCTGAATTTTATAGATAATTCAGCAATTGTATAAATAATTCAGCAATATATGTTTTAGTATGTGTTAAAATATGGGCTGCACTACATTGAATATAGTTATTTCCACCCCAGAGATCTCCTGTACCTGTCATCATGGAGACTTGCTGGGTATTAAATATAGATAGAAGTTGCTGTCCCTACTAATTTCCTAGCTCAGTGGGGTACTTTTTTTTAAATGATGTGTAATTTATCAAATTGTCTTACAACTACTGAATTTTATAATTTTTTTTTGTATTTTAAATTAAAAGTTTGTTATGTAAACCTTAAAAAAATATCTAATGTATATTTAATAACAATACTAGTGTGATAATTTATTCAATAATTCGTTTTCTTTTTGTATGTATGTGACTAATTACTGAAAATGTATTTCTTTCTCTCGCCTCTTAGAATCAATCAACCTTCCCCTTTTCATTTCTTCTGTAATTGAAAAAAAAAAAAAATATGTTTTAGGTTACTATGCCATCATACAGTATTACTAATAAGGATGCTGTTATTGAGAAGTCTGTTGATGTTTATAATGGAATTTCCCAAAGTACAGGTAATACAATGTGTTGTTTCTGCATTCCTTTTGTTAATATTAATTATTGTTTTATGAAGAAATGCACTAAGATTGGAATATCATATTCATATCAAATTAATGAAAATAATAATAATAAAAATAATAATAAAGAAGAAAGGAATAAAAAAAAATATGTATTTTATGAGTGTCTATTTAAGAAGATGTAGAAGATACAGTGGCTGCTTTGATGAATTAGGTTTGTTTTAAAGAGTTTTGATTCAATGAAGCAGCTAATTCAATAAGGCTGGACTTTGTTCTGTTTTGACTCTTTAATTCATTAAAGTGGTTGATTCAATTAACCACTGAATCAATTAACCGGGGTACAGTGTATTTTTTTAGGAACACTAATAATAGACACAGATTTAGCATAAAAATTGTTCACTAAACTGAATTGTTATTGGAGTGAGAATGATAGTGGTGATAGTCAGTTTCCATGTCATGGATGGGATCAGCAGCTAGAATTTTTTGCTTTGTTTTACCAATTGTAAGTGCAGATTGAGAGTGGTGTAAGTTATTTTTAATTACTTTTAAAGCAATTAAAAGTTAGAAAGGAAGGGGGGGGGGAGATTTTCTTAAAATTTTCTAACAATCTATCCTATTTCATTTCAATTTTCAATGTATTTATTGATATATTTCCCTTGGGGAATCATCTGCTTGCATTCACATTAAGAGAAGTTACCACTGATTATCACCACCATTTTTATTCTCACTCAAACTTGAGAGCCTTACTTGCGCTTTCAAAAGTATCATATTCACTTTCACTGGTTCCTTTAAAGAATCTGTCCACTGATGAATTAATCATTGATTCTTCATCAGGGCTTAATTATCTTGGCTATGGCATTTGAAACTACGAACTTTGCTTGGTGTTCTACGTGATAAAAATAATCAGAAATACATTCTATCAAGGGCTCTTTTAAATAAGGAGTAATATTACATGCAGAGCAATAGGTGAAAAGTGAAGGCAAAATAGTGAAAGAAACCTTCTTTAAGTGCGTAGAGTCTGTTAATACTGCTTCTTGAATTATGAGTAGAACTATTTAGAACTAGCAGGCTCTCCATCAGTGCAAGGAAGGTATTATGAAATCAGTACCAGGAATAATTTACATTACCAAGGATTTAAAGAATTGTTTACTAGCAATACAGCTATGTATATTTTTACTCATTTGCATATAGGTTACAATACACTGCGTATATGTCAGAAAAGGGGCAAGGTTGGGTGTTAGTTCTTTCCAGACTAGTGTGTTTAGGTTATTATTTTTGCTTCAAACTGAATGCCATTGCTTGTTTAACTAAGTAAAATGTATGTTATAATGTTTTAATTTTACTTGTTCTGTAATTGGTAGGCTGATTGGACTAATTTTTTAATCAGTGCTAAAGACAAAAATTTATAATGGCTATTTTTAAAGTTTATTGTTAACAATATTTTAAACAAATTAATTTTGAAGCTGAACCTAAGCAACCATAGAATTGTGGGTATTAGAGTTTTAAAACTTTATAAACATTGAAAATACTCCAAACTTTCAATGCTTTCTTCGATTCAAGTTATCAATTTAAAAGCGGTTTCAACAACATTTCCATCATAAACTTGTTTTAAAGTATAGTTAAAACAGTATATGTGCTTTATGGTGCACTAGTAATCAATTTCGTGGTAGCTTATTTAAGTGCTTTAACAACCACTTTTACTATTTATCATTTTTCTTTCTCAAAAATGTTTTCTCTTAACCTTTAATTATTAATTTCAATTTATTTACTTAATTGGGAAAAAAAATGGGACATAAACTCTCCAGTTTTTTTGAAGTCCATTCATGAGATTAAGTTTTGAAATGCTTCAACATTTTGATTTCTACCCTAAATTCAAAGTTATTATATAATTCTTAAATTCTTTCCAGATATATCAAGCATGCCAAAGAAAAAAGAAAAGATTCCAAAAATTCGCGGTGGACCAGTGGAACTTGCAAAGTGTGAGTTCTGTGGGAAGCTTGGACCCAAAGCAAAATTCAAAAGGTCAAAACGATTTTGTTCTACTTCATGTGCTAAGCGTTTTAATGCTGGTTGTTCAAAACGCTTAGCCATAATATTACCTGAACAGGATCCTAAAGCAGGTATGTATAAATTCTTGTTTTTTTTAGGCAATGTGTAATCTTTTTAATAATTATGTATGCATTTTTTTAAACTGAAAAGGTATGGATCAAATATCACTTAGATCAGAGATATAACTAAGGTGCTTTCAAGACGTGAATATACTCCTTGCCATCTTGTAAGGGAGGGAATTATGCGAAGAGTGTGAGAATCTGTATTTTTTTAAAATACAGTTTAGGGAAAAACTTTCTCTTGGTTAAAATTTGAATCAAAATGTTTTTAAAGCCATAGTAAATATAAATGAGCCAACCTACGTATAAATATTTGAAATATATGTAAAATATTGTTTTACAATATCACAAAACCAAACTTCACGTCACAATAATAATATCAATTATTATTTTTTTTGTTATTTAATATTTTGAACAAAAAAACAAGTTTTAAAGCTTTTGCAGAGCCATAACATATGTGTGAGCACTGAATGAATAATTTCAAGTGATAAAAATATTATTTATTCTTTTCTGAAGCTGATTTAGCAGTAAATATTTGAACACTTTTAAATATAATCGGATTGCATTTTTCAATTTCTTGCAGAAGATATTACATTTTCTGCAAAATATATTTCATGAAACAGAATTTGCTACTAATTTACTTTTTCTAAGGAGTCTGTACATTTTATATTTTGAATTCCAATGCTATTTCTGCTTACTTGTTTACAAGATCATAAGGTGAAACTTTTCTTTTTGAATTTGTTTAGATTATGCTTGAAAATATGCTCCCCCCCCCCATTTTTTTTTTTTTTTTTTGATAATTATTATTTGTTTTGATATAATAAATTGTTTTTTTTTTGGCTCATCACTACTTTTTGTCTCAACCTGCATCATATCTGCTTCTTGAAGTATTTCCTGAGAGGTCTATGCATTCATACCAATATATTAATTGACTTTATTTCAATCAATATTTTCCTATAAAAAGCTATTTTAATGATGTAATTAAATTACAATGTTTTGCTCTTATCTCCTTAAATAGTCAAGAAATGTGGTTTTATGACTGTTGAAGATTGATTGATTATTAATTACACCAAACTTTTATTATTTTCTGAAAAAAATATATTTTTTTCAAAAAATATATTAAAACTAAAAAAACCCGGTTTAAACCAAAAAAACCTGGTTTAACGTTTTTTTTGGTTTTTTTCATAATGGTTATAATTCCACAACAAACTAACTTTTTAAGAATGAAATGGGAGATGATAAGGGAAAAAGGGGAGGGGAGGAGACGTGTGCAATTTTTATTTTTATCATTTATATTAATTTAAATTGTGTATTTAAACAATAACAAAACATATAAATGTAAAAATCTACTTGTATTTTTCTCGTTTTCAAGGTTGCAAAATTTTATTTGAAGTATATAACTTGAAAATATACTTTACTAAATTTTTCAGGTCTTTTTCTGATTTTCAATGCTACAAATTTTTCTGTAGTGCCATTCAAAATCTCTGACATTGATGATAAATAGTAATAATTATGTGGTACAGTTATATCACATCACTCAATGGTAACAATAGTGACACATTTAAAAAAATTGAGAAACTAATAATTACCTTTTTAAACTATTTTGGGGGGATGGGAGCATATAAATAAAACTAGTGGTAAGTCATTAAAAATTGGCAATGTAGAAGAAAATTCTCTAATTTTCAGACTTTAACTGTTATTAATTTGGATGAAAAAAAATCAATTAGTTATCATGCCATCATAAATATTCTGCAGGTACTGTAGTATTTTAGAAGAAAGCAGTTAAAATTAACGTCACTTAAAACGTTTTATGCGTTTTTTTTTGTATATGTGATATAATAGTTTCATACAGTTATTCAAAGTATAAATAAAAGCTCTATTCTTAGTTCAAGAAAATCATCTGCAATAAATGGAATACTATTTATTTGCTATCAAAGCGAGATCTAATATTAACCAACTATCTTGCTTATAACCATACACTAGCAAGGAGATTTTTCGTTCAAAAAATCAGAAAAGTAAATAAGTATATACTGCCGTGCTAAGCACAAAAGTGGTATCTGCACTTTTTGTCAAAATTGAGTTAAGGTCACCAGGTAGTTAATAGTCACGTATTTCATCTAAATACAATGTGTTATGGTCATTTGTCCATCGGAAGTATTTTTTAAAAATATTTGAAAAAGTTTCATCTGAATCAAATACATTGAGAAGCAAAACTTTAAACGGCAATTTCTCATTTTGAAGTCGTCTGCAGATACGACTTTTGCGCTTAGCACGGCAGTATAGACGTTATACATTGCCTTTAAGGAATTTTAAACACATTTTTTTTAGCCTTTCTTTTGTGCAAGTCGGCATGATCCTTTTTTTAAGCATTTTCCAAGTTCTGCGGGATTCAACTCGAACAATTTTAATCGCCCAGATGTTTATGTAATATCTTATTGATGCTTGTTATACTAATGCCCAAAGATGCCTTAATCTTACAATATACCACACTAAGGTCATGCTTTATCAGTTCACTTGCAATATCAATATTTTCTGGCACAACTATAGATTTTTTAAGACCTTTATTAAATTTGTCCTGTAGCAGACGGCAACCAGGATTTAAGTGGTTATACAAGTTTTTTATAGCTATAGGATGGTGTTGCAATACTTCATAAAATATTAAGTTCTTTGATACACACTAGTCTTAATAATCCATGTCGAAAACGAGGATATTCAATTCAAAATGTTCACCAGACAATTCCATTTTTTCGCCTTTTAAGAATTTTCCAACTTCCTTTAAAGCACATAAATCTCGCCAAAAGGCAAAACCTTCTGGTGGAATTATGGTTAAAAATGTCAAATTTCTGTTTGGAATCACTTAGGAATACTTTTTGTCGGTAAGGCCAGTAATATAAGTAGCAACCCTCGAAAAATATTTTTGAGGTAGAAGTTTATGTGCAGACAATTTTCACTTTTCGTGATTAAATATAGCAAAATATACCATCCCTTTATTTTTTGTCATTGCATGTTATTTTTTTTCACCTAAAAACCTTTTAAAAAGGTATACATATATATGTTTTAAATTTTGACTGTGCTGGTACTTTTAAATTATGATTTATTTTAATTGCTCCCACTCCCCTTTTTCAAATTTTATTTTTATTTTAATAAGAATATTTTTAAATTATGAATGTTTTTTTAAATCATCCAATTTTTATTAAATATTAAATTAATTCTCAGAATCAATTGAAGAACATTTTAATAAATAAGCAAAGCAGCAAGAAAAAAAAAAAAGAATAGTTCTTGATAGTGATGTTTTGAAGACATATGTGTATAACTACTACAATTTTGATATTGAAGTACTTAGTTACCACAGGTCATCCATCATCTGTGTGCATTAGAAAAAAATCTGAAAATTATTTCCCACTAATACTTCTTACCAACTGCCAATACTCAAGGAATATGTTTTTATCCTTCATCTGGAAGTATAAGGTGATACCAGTCAGTTCCAAATTTTAAAACTGTTGTTTTATTTCCCAGGAGAAGAGTTACGGAAGCACAAGAAGAAGGGTAGCAGTAAAAAAGGTGAGTTCAACTGAATGGTTATCCTTTGCTTCCAGATTTCTTTCACTAGTGCATGGCAATGAAGAGCATGATTCAAATAGTTATACTTCAGCCGATTATTATGAATTCGTTTTTAGTAGAGCTAGAATTTCTGCTCTGTTTTTCTTTGTCTTCCTCTTATTTTCTTTCTTTTTACTTATTTTAAAACTTTAATGCTTTTTGGATTATGTACTGAAAAATATGTTTGCCAATTTATTTTGACTGATTTTGCTTAAACTAATACTGTCGGCCCCGCTTAAACGAATACTGTCGGTTCCAAGAAATATTATTCGATTAAGCGGGGACCTTTAACATTATGTCTATGGCATCGATTCTGAGATATTTTATTTGTATAAGCAGGGTATTCGTTTATCCGTTACCGGATTAAGCAGGGACGACAGTACATGGAACTATTTAGTGCTTTTGCACGTTGCTTATTTTGTTATTTGGTCAATTTAGTTTTATTAAATTGGTCATTTGTTGCACAAAACGCTCTGCAAATACTGATTATGCTGTTTTTTTTTTGCTTCAGTGCATTAACTTATGGAGAACTCTACTTCTATATACTGTAATTAATTTCTGAAGATTTCCAGACGCAATGTTTGAATAATATTCTTCCTTGGGAAGGGGCGTGTCTTATGAGCTACTGAGAAAAGAAAATTATTTAAATGTTACTTAAAGTAATATGAATAATTTTATTTATGTTACGTAGAAGTAGAATATGTTCTTGGGAAAGTTCAATGAGAATCGGTCACTGAATAGATGTTTTAAAATGTGCCAAAAAAAAAAAAAAAAATCACATTTTTTTAATGTTAAAATCGTTTTTGTTATTGCAAATTAATGCTATATTTCTTTCAACTGAATAACATTAAGTATAAATTATTAATTTTAGCTTGCATTACGTTATCACTTTTTACGCAATATAGTTTTTATAGGTGCTAAGTTGACAGAAATTTTACGAACACATTTTGTTCTTGTAAAAAGATTTAATTTTTTCGAATGTATTTGCTTACAGGTGGGAAATCTAAGAAAAGGAAGTTGGGCATTAAGTCCAAAAAGTCTTGGAAAAGAGCTGAAAATAAACTATATGAAGAAAATGAATGGGTATGTGTATACATTTATCAATATTCTAGAGAATGTAACAAATGTTTCCACATTTTAAGGAGAACATCTCAGAAAAATCCCCTAGTTTTTATTTATAATAATAAAACTATTTCAAGCAGTTAAGGTTTGAGTATTATGACAAAAGTCTCCTGAGGGGGAAGGAGAAAATCTAATATAATTCTACATGATTATAGATGAGTACCATTAAAAATAAACTAATCTTAACGGCAAAATTTGTTTTCTGACAAATTTTCAATCTCCCTAATTAAGATTACTCACCTGGATTTTCGATGAAGATAACATTATCTATGATCACTGCTAAAATAAGAATACTAATTACTTGGATGTCATGGTTAAAATATGGTATGAAATATTCAAATAATGTCACATCTTTTTACTTTAAGTAAATTTTACAAGCTTCAGTTTCTTTGATTTTGTTGCTCATGTCTAATAAGAACACTTCCTACAATGAAAATAAAAAGCTTAAAAAAAATTTTTTAAATTATTTTTAGAATGCAACTGATGGGCAGGAAACATCAACCGAAGTCATTGAAGATCAGTTGGCTCCTGCTGAAGTTGCTGAAGAAGAACCAGAGATGGAAGTAGACACAGAAGTGGTGGAGGGCACCACACTAGAAGTTGAAGAAACACCATCACCACCTGTGGAACTGCCAAATGAAGTAGCAACAACTGAATCACATACAGAATTCGCCACCAAATCTCCACTCAAGTGGACAGTAAGTGATTTTAAATTAGTGATGATTGATATACCTTAGTTGCAGTTATTTCTGAATAGTCTTCTATTATCTTCTTGAGTTTTTTTGCTTCTTGAGTTTTCTTCTTGAGAAATTTTTTTGCGATAATACTAGTGCTTTGAATAAAGCACAAAAAATATTTTGTTGCATATTGCAGTTGAACCTCATTAAAACGAACTACAAGGAACTTTTAAAATTAACCTCTTCCCGGCTTTTCCCGAGCTGGACTCGGGCAAGCGAAATGTTCCATTCTGGCTCATCTCGAGTGTAGCTCGGGCACTGTGAAAATTAATATTGCACAACCAGTCTTTCCCGAATTATTTCACACTAGCGGTACCCGCACGGCTTTGCCCGTGGTATAAAATTAAAAGTTCATTTGTAAAATAATTGATATAGCAGAAAAAATGCTCTATTTTAGTTATAATTCAACTATAATTCCTTCAAAGTATGATATAAAAATCTGATATGGACCCCACACTACTTAATTTTACATGTAAATTTCTTAGTAGATGCCTTAAGTGCTAAAATAGTGCTTGGAGTGAGCAAGATAACAATTCAAACATTTGTATCCCTAGTTTGCTACGAAACAATGTAAAAAAAGGTTTTACAATGATTAATCTCCTAAATATCGCCGATTTTAACATCATTCAGTGGATTTTTCGCAAAATATCGCCAATAGCGCCAAATTGAACCAAAAAAAAATTTTTTTTTGGCGACATATCGCCAAGTGGTCGCGCCAATTCATATCACTTTTGTCTGCATTGAAAACACTGATTTACCCCATAAAAGGGGTAAAACACCCCCTTGGGTACATTCGAATGCAACCCCAAGGAGAGGTGCACAAAAATAAGCCAAAAGAGAAAATAAGAACAATTTTGTTGCTCACAGAAACCAACAGAAATCTTACCAAAGTTTAAAAGAAGAAGAAAGTTTTCTTTCCTAGCTTTAAAAACAAAACAATACATTTTCCGAAATGAAACACTTTAAAAAGAACGATGCAATATCGCAATTGATACGATATTTGGTTAATCTGTGCATTAGGTACCCTTTTCTCGCTAAATGGGCGATAGGCGCGCCAAGTGTGGTAACCCTGACTATTTTGCGTAGTTTCTCTCGGAGCTTTCAACTCCGCGAGAAACGCAAAAACGCGCCAGTTGGTGACTTTTTGAAAACGCGCCAAGCATTGTCCCAAAGCACATTTTCACCGGGAAAAAGACAGGGTTGCCAAAGAATTGAAACAGAAAAATACTACGCCTCCTCTTAAAAAATATACTAATACTGTTTCCAAACGTTGCCAAAATCAATATTGCTGAAATGCAAAATCTATGAAAATGAAAAAAGAAAAAAAAATCCGCCAAATCCTTTAATTAAATCATTAGTATATTGGAAACAGGATTGCCAGAAAAATACTACGCTCCTTATTTGGGCCAAAAAAATACTACCGTAGAATCAAAAATACTACGTCTGGCAACGCTGGAAAAAGAACGAAACAAAAATAAGTATGAACACGTAACCATGGTAACAACATGAAAAGTTGATTTCCCAAACAAATTTTATTCTCGGCTCAACCATTTTAGAATCGTTTGGCTTGCTTTACTGAAGGTAAGCCTTGAATTCCGGGATTCTAAAAACAATTATTACAGCTCTCCCGATGATCGTAGAAACTTCGAAAAAAGTTCATTTTATGCAGAAAATTTCAAGCTTTCGAATGACATAAGACTTGAAAATGTGTATGAAATATTTCTTCCCTATTTTATCGAATTTTCGCTAAGAATTCGAATAAAAAAAGAACGAAATGGAATTTTCGAAAAATCGCTTCGAGGTGCAAAACTACATGCTACAAACTAATTTTGTGCCAAGTGGCATGAAAATCGACCGAATGGTTTTGGCGCTACGCGCGTAACAGACAGACAGACAGAAAGAAGGAAAGACAGACCCACCTTCAGCTTTATTATTAGTAGAGATGTCCCTTTTATGGTTTCGAATGCTTTTATTTACTATTGTTGCTACTAGATGGCAGTACTATACAGTGTTTTGAGCTGTAGATTTAAGATAAGAGGCGCCAACTCCAAAGTATAATGATTTCTGCCATACAGAAAGCCAACTTTACAGGCAAATACTCATTTATTACTCATTTATTTAAATAGGTATTTTTACATTTATTTTTAGGAAATGTTGCATGCAAATGATGCTATTATGTTTAAAAAGATATGTATGTATGAAAATAAGCATAAAAAATTGACATTTTTTGATCTGTAATCCCGAAGTTACTCATTTGTTTAAATACATATTTTTACATTTATTTTTAGGAAATGTTGCATGCGAATGATGCTATTATGTTTAAAAAGATATGTATGTATGAAAATAAGCATTAAAAAATTGACATTTTTTGATCTGTAATCCCGAAATTACTCATTTATTTAAATACATATTTTTACATTTATTTTTAGGAAATGTTGCTTGCGAATGATACTATTATGTTTAAAAAGATATGTATGTATGAAAATAAGCATAAAAATATTGACATTTTTTGATCCGTAATCCCGAAATAAAATGAGCCTGGAAGGGGTTAATTCGTCTTAACTGTATTTCATTCTTATCGGACGACCAATAAACAACAAAGAGGATTACTGACGAGGATCCAAAAAGTAGTGCATTTTAGCTTTAATTCGCTTTCAGTGTATTAAAATACGTTTGACTGTAGTAGTGAATTTATGAATTGCATATCATTCACTTGAGATAATGTTTTTCTTTTTGTTATCAAGTGGTTCTTTTCTTTGAAAAATTAAAAATAGTTTTAATTTTTTTCATTATTAAAATTATTTACCTTCCAAAAAAAGCAGTGTTCAGGGGGGGGGGGGGCAACAGCTACTTGAATTATTTTGTTGCAAATTTAAGTTTGTTCTTACAAGTGTTAGGGATATTTAGAGAAGTTAATTTTATTTTGTAGCTGGTTTTTTACACATTAAGTTGTGAAGTATTAATGCCTGAATACTTAGTGAGTTTCACCAGCATTTATATTTATTTAATTTGAAAAATTGTTTTAGATTTTTATTGTTTTACTTAAATAATAGTTCCTGTGCAATTATTATAAAACTAAAAAATGAATGAATAAATAAAATCAGATAAAGTAAAATTAAAAATAAATAAAAATAACAAAATGAAATAAATTACAATACATTTTTAGAAAGTTATTTAACGTACAAGATCATTTTAATATGAATGAGAGGAATTCAACGAGTCAATTTGAAGTTTAGTTGATTTAAACATATGATTTTTCTTAAAAAGTTATTATTGTATTGCTTTTTTTTAAATAAAAGTGCAAGTTTAGTATCTTTCTTTTCAGCAGAAGCTTCATACTTCTATGTAAATAAAATACAAGCTGTGTCGTGTGTGTGTGTGCACTCAATGAATTCAAATTACTTGACTGATTTTGCTAAAATTTCATACTTATTTCAAACTCATCTTTTATTTCCACATTCAATCTACGAATATTTCGAACATACCTTTTTGAATGTTATAAATTAGTTACATAGTTAAATACTGGAAAGTTTTAGACTGTATGAGAACAAATTGAGCTTAAAAAATAAAAAGCGATAGCTTTCTGCATAAAATAGATAAAAATCTGAATCAACATTTAAAGAATTTTAAAAGATTAAAATTTCAAAAGGCAAACATGTTTTAGAGACAACAGCCTCCTTCCACACTGCCTATCGAGCAAATGGGAAAACAAATTTAAATAATCTTTGTAATGAGTCTTTTGCTGTTCCGCATATCTCTCCAATCTTAATCGATGTGTTCAAATTTACATATTCTGATAACTATTACTTTGTTTTGTCTATGTTATGCCTTTTTTTCTCACACCATGCTTTCTCTCTCCAGGTAACTGATGTCGTTGATTTTGTGAGGGATCTGCCTGGTTGTTCAGACTATGCAGACGAGTTCCAGGCTCAGGAAATTGACGGTCAAGCTCTTCTCCTTTTGAAGGAAGACCATTTGATGAGTCTCATGAGCATGAAACTAGGTCCAGCTTTGAAAGTTTGTGCTCGAATTAATTCCATAAGAGACGAAGTTAGCCATTGATGTGGCGTTGTCTTTTATTCATCAGTTTTCAAATTTTTGTAAAGTTTCATCAAGTTTATGTATTTATTAAATTTTCTTTTGATATCTCTTAAAGTTTTTTTATCATGTATACTTGATAAATAGTTGTTGAAGAGAAAGTGAAGGAATGAGCAAGGATTTAGTTCTATGTGGTATACCCCTATTCCATGCACATATGTAATGTGTGTCAGAAATTGTAATTTCTTTTCGGACAAATTATAATGTTTTGTTGATGTACTTTTTGTGATAAGAAATTTTATAATTTGTCATTTACATCTTTTTGTGTGGCTGTTTCATAGTAACTTTGTAAATGTTTTGCTCTTTGTTAATATTATGGAAGCAAATTTATTGTAAGTTTAACAACTTACTTTTAAAAAAAAATGTCTGCGTTGAGGTGCTGATATTTATGTTTTTCTTTTTTTAAATTGTTATTTTTAATTTTGCGCATTATAACGTGAATGAGCTTCACATGACTGGATAAATGATGATTGTGGATTTATGCAAGGGTCTAGTTTTTAGTAATCCTTTCTTTTATTCTTGTTTTTATAAAAATTAGTTTATATATGTTGACTTGAAACTGTTTTATATTGGCATTAAATTTTTATCTGTTATTTACTATTTTATTTGTTATATAATGGCCTCTGAAATTTTAGGATGCTGAATGACCAAAACATATAACCCCTAAGCAATGTTATATAAGTGTAATGAAACATTTAAATTATTCAATGAACATTTGAAAGTAAAGAAAGTGTTATAATTTGCTGAAAGGAGAAGGCGAAAATTTTTACCTAAACATTTTTATGGTATGTTTTTAAACTGTTGAATATGCTTTTTCAAAATATTGCACAATTACTTTAAACAGTTAAAATACATTACTTATTTATTGTGCCATTTCATTTACTTGTAATATGAGTTTCAATGTGAGTGTTTTTGATTATCTATATTTTTGTATGCACAGTCAAATTTATAATACAGTGGACGCCACTTACATGAATCACATTTGTTCTAAATAGTTTGAACCAATAAAGCGGCTGATTCCGTAAAACGGCTAATTCACTAAAGCTGGATATTGTTCGGTTTTTGGCTATTTGATTCAGCAAAGCAGCTGATTCAGGTAACCGGTGTCTATTGTACACATAAAAAACAAAGGGATGTTATGTTTGCTACTTTCATAAATTTGTGCATGTGTTCCAAGTACAATATATATATATATAAAAAAGAGCTCATAACTAATGAGGTTATGTGTTTTACTTAATAAACCACTTTTTTCTGAGGCAAATAATGCAGAACAGGTTTATCTGTGTAATCTATGATTATTTTAAGCTGTCATTCATGACAACAATATGATTTATTACTACTTATACAGGTTTAACTAAAATAACTGGCTAGTCATTAAGAGATACTAAACTTGTGATGTACAACGCATCACGACATTATGTTCTTGTATATTGTTAAGTGTTGAATTTGAGAGAAAATGTTTACCTCTTTAATTAAATGTGTTTTTACTTTGTTTTGGAACTTTATTACAAAAAGAATTTTGCTTAAAACATTATTCTTAAAAGTGAAAGTGACAATTGAAATCATTATACATGACTACTTTTATTTCCTGTACCTTAACTTTGTATATATTTTTTTTCTTAATGTGTGTTTATTTAACACTTATTTTACTGTGACGTACATGTTTCTTTATAATTATTAGTTTTTATAATCAAAATATCAAGAATTCCAATTTTAAAGCTGTATTTTAATTCATCGTTGAATTGAATTGTATCATATCCTATCACAAACTTGTTTTGTAAATCTTCGCAGTGATTGATATCATTGGTGCTCAGTTGGAAAATCATGTTTTTGTGGCAATATTTATACATGAGAGATTTATGTATATTTTCCAATTTTGGCAAAATCCAATTATGTTGTTGAAAAATTGTGCACTAAGTCAAATTTTATTTGCAAAAATATTATTTTTAACAGTGCATTGCAAACTAATCGTAAATACTTTTATTCACTTTGTTTGCAATTATTATGTATCATTTATGTGACTTTTTTTGTAGTTTCGTTAGATAAATATAATTAATTAGAAGTAAAAGGCACTTTCAATCTATATTTTCTTTGTATTTTTTCCAGTGGTTCAGTTTATGCTGTACAAAATGTTTTCACTATTAGACTTCTAAAGATTTAGTTCAAAATAGTTCATTTGATAATGTTTCGAATTAGATCTGAATTTGTATCAGAACATGTTATATGCTTATTTAAATATTTGTTATAATGTTGTTGAATGTTGATAGTGTTAAAAAGGAATGCAGAACATTATTGAATATGTGCAATTTTTCAAATTATTTTGAAAGTACAAGCTATGAAGAACAGCAATAGACTTTTTCTTAAAATGCGTATCTGAATAATTACGTTGGGAAAAGTGGGGTACAATGAAAGAAATTTACTTCTTTATTTTACGTATCCAAAAGTTTTGCATGCACACATATAATTTTGTAATTTGAGCCTTGTACTTTCTCCATTCTAACAGTTTTGTAATAGGTTAACAACAATATATTTTTCTTAAAAAATAACATAGTAAATGTCTAATTATTATTATTTTTACTTATCTAACTGGACACGCAATTGTCATTTTTATGAGTACTGATAAGATTTCAAATGTATGTAATATATTTCTGAAATTTTACCTGTTCTTATGATGCTTGAAACTAAAAAAGAGAAACTTTATTTGCAATGCATCAATGTTACTGCTTTTTACATTTTTCTTTACTACGAGTAAATGAGTGCTTTTACAAGAAAGCTGTGTACATTTGTGATAATTTTACTCCACTTAGCTATTACATTTATCTACTGTGCAAAATATAGTTTTTCTAGTCAAAAATATAATATTTACCCAAAATGTAACTGAATTTGAATGTTTTATTAAATTGTTGTTAAAAAAAGAGCAATCAGTTGGCATTTACTATGTTTATATGTATGAATGCACATGTGCATCATGGGATAACACAGGGTCAGTACTACATAGTAGTCATGCAATGTGGAAAAGCATTTTTGTTGCTATGGATAACATCCCATTACAATAGATGTTTTCTCTTTTTTGAAGTTATTAGTGTTAATATAATCACGAAGGTTGTATATATTATTAATTTTTAATCTTAAAGGCATTTTTCTGTTGTATCCACTGTATAGTGGTATATTATTTGAAAATGTATGGTTTCTAGGAAATCATAATGCAAATTTATCTTGGTTGCTATAATTTTCTAATATGAATTATGGAGGAATGTTTTCGAGGAGAATTTGGAGGGAATGAATGGAGAAGTTTTTTTTAAAAAAGCATTTCAAAAATGTTTACTCTTGTTTTTATAGAATAGAAAACGTTTCACTCACTCACCTTATTGTTTCCTTTTTTTTCTTTTGGATTAATAGTTATGTTTAAATTTGAATGAATAAATTGCAATAATTTACCATAATAATAATAATAAATATTTTCGAAGTAAAGTATTAAAGGTGTAGTTGTGAAATGTGCCTGTGCTCTTAGATTAAAAAAAAACTCTATGCTTTTATAGTTCTAAATATTCTTAATCAAAAAAGCAATTTGAAAGCAAAGCTGAACTTTAATTTTGTGTTTCATGAGCAAACTATTATCGAATCATATGCTCTGTTGCCATGGTATCTAAAACGTTATCTATAATCAAAAGGAAGAAATATGTATATGCATTCTAAAAGTATTTTTGTATCATGCACAGTACAAAATTCAATACATCAATTTTAATACTGAAACAGCAATTTTGTACTTGCTTGCAGTGAAAATATTAAGTACATTTGTATCAGCTTCATTCAAGATTCTCTCAAACTTTCTGAAAGATGGTAAGTGGGATTTCAGGGTTAAGAATAAAATTATGGAGCAATATTTGAGACAAAATTGTACAGAATACAATCTACAAAGGGTCTCAAACAAGAAGTTTTCAAAAAGCAAAATGTGTAAAGTAAAAAAAAATTTACATGTTTAATTCTAAATGTTTTCCTTTTTTTAAAAAAAATTATGCATGTGAACAAATTATAATATTTCATAAAATCTTTGGTTTTGTTGGTAAGTCATATATATAAATGGTCTAAGTTTTCTTTTATTTTGCTATATAATTAGTGTACATTAAAACTTGCTAAATTTGAAATGTATTTGAATTATCGTACAATAAGTTGTATGAAGTAAGACTAGTATTGATATTTTAATGGCATTTTTCTACTTTTATCAAGATGTGCAATATTAATCTATTAATACACCATATTGATGTGACTATATTCATATTCAAGCGTTTTTACATATGATAGTGTAAATATATTGTATTCCTTTGCCTTCGATAACATTGATTATTTTCCATGGAGTTTAGTCTATCTGTCATCGTGAGTACCTTGGAGTTGTTGTGAATGTCTCAAATTTTCTATTTATTTATTGTTATGTTTGTGTGTTTGACATTTATTTTTTATGAGAGAAGGTGGACATAATCTTTTCTGGATAAATAGCTTTATTTGTTTTGTTGTCATTATTAAAGAATGAATTATATTTTATAACACAGTAATTTATATGGACTACCGAGTAGTTTTTACATTATCACTTACTTCTTTTTCTGTATCAGTGTAACTTAGTTGAAACATTTATTAAATATAAGTATTTATACTCTTGTTGTATTTTCTGAAACATTCTTTAGAAAGTTAGAAGTTAAAAAAATGTTAAAACTTGTCCCAACACTATAATGTACCTTGCTTACATCTGTCAATATACCCCCCCCCTTTCCCCCAGTGACGGATTTACCGTATCGTATGCAATGGATTTGCAGGACACTGGATCTAAAACTGCACATAAAAACTTGATTGTAACGGGCCTCCAAATGTGTGAAGCCATTGCTTCCTTCCACCCTAGCAGTACTACATTTTTCGCTTGTGTACTCTGTTAGCTTCATCATCTTCTCATAAGACAAAAGTTGTGTTTTTATTTGTAGTCCAAGAGCTAGCAACATCGTAAAAACAGCAATTTTAAGACGTCTGGCTCTGAAATATATCTTTCCCTATGCTCTTCTAAGCAGCATGCCAGGTATCTGGTAGCTAATGCTTGTCCAATTTTCAAGGGAGAAGCATAAATGGTTAGAAGTTATATACAGGGTGTCCACTCCAATCGTGGACCAATAGCTAATTTCTAAACCGTTAGAGATAAGCATATAGTTTATTTAGGAAAAAATCTCCAAATTACGAAAGGAATTTTGGGTCTATTCAATGTTTTTCAAAAAATCAAATTTTGAAAGAGTTACGAAATTTAAATTTTTATACAGCCCCCCAGTCCTATCAATCATATTTAGTAAAACATTCTTGACACTGTAACGTTTAAAACTAAAAAAAAATCACTCTTCTACGACAAAAATTGCCCGAGTTATGACGTTTTGAAAAATCAAGATTTTGAAGGATTTC
This sequence comes from Uloborus plumipes, assembly GCA_038373865.1. Lineage (NCBI taxonomy): Eukaryota > Metazoa > Arthropoda > Arachnida > Araneae > Uloboridae > Uloborus > Uloborus plumipes. The sequence continues at coordinate 35,684 of JAXGGA010004960.1, read as the reverse complement.
GCATACGGTCCCTAAAGCGATCTCTCGATGACGTCATGAAATCAATGCAAAATCTTGATTTTTCAAAACGTCATAACTCGGTCAATTTTTGTAGTAGAAGAGTGATTTTTTTTTAGTTTTACACGTTACAGTGTCAAGAATGTTTTACTAAATATGATTGATAGGACTGGGGGGCTGTATAAAAATTTAAATTTCGTAACTCTTTCAAAATTTGATTTTTTGAAAAACATCGAATAGACCCAAAATTCCTTTCGTAATTTGGAGATTTTTTCCTAAATAAACTGTATGCTTATCTCTAACGATTTAGAAATTAGCTATTGGTCCACGATTGGAGTGGACACCTTGTATATGGCACCTATCATTTTTAGAGAATGAATTTGGTTTCGTTTTCATAGTAGCTTGTAAAATTGTTCTCTTTGCAAAAAAAAAAAAAAGGACTTGTGCTGAGATATTTGTTTTAGCAGTTAACACAGAATGTTCAAAATTATTTGGAACCTTGGGAGACAGAGAGAACTGTTTTAAAATATTTATATTGGCATATCATAAAGCAGGCTCGTTTATTTCTTCAGGAATTTCTTCATTATTTACAAATGGAGTTAATGTAAGTGTTGTGATCAATACAAATACATTAGGAATCATCTGAAAATTATTCATAATCAACTGATCAGGTAATGAAATTTATGACTAAAATGTAACCCAGGTTAAATTTAATATTAATGTTAGCAATTATACCTTTTTATAAGTATTTTTTTGAAAATAATTAACAAAAAAGAGAAAACAGACAAAATTAAAAAAAAAAAAAATATTTATTGGCCAAAATTTTCATAATCATTTCACATTGTTAGTGTTTTAAAATAAAAATAACAAATAAATACATTCCGTTCAATAAAAAATTCTTTATATCAGAAGAACATATATTTAAACAGTAAAACCATCACATCACAAAGTGTGTAAAACGTTTCATCATTTGATATTTCATCAAGTTCTCTGTGAGCAAAATTTTTAAGCTTCTAGCTTCAGACAATAACAGAAAAACTCATAATATACAAAATTCCAAGGCCTGCTTGGAAAATAAAAATGATTTTTGGTCTGAGACTTTGCTCTGCCTGTAGAATACTTCTACAGGATTCATAATTTTGGGTTTTGATGTAAATGTAGTAATGTAAGTTATGGATTTAAAACTTTTGTATCTTCTCTCCCTGAGGCATCATTGTGGAATGTTTGTGTTTGAGGGAAATGTAAATTTCAAAATTCACTTCTTTTTGCTTCCATAGTAGTTGAGACGGGGCCGATCGGTAAGGCGTTGGATTCATGACCGGAGGGTCCCGGGTTCGATCCCAGCCGATCAAAGATCCACTGTCGTTACTAATGGTGTCTGGACAACTTTAAATAAGGGTCGTGGTCACCAAGTCCTCCAAGTGAAGCGATACCTCTGGTGGCATTGGACCAGAGGTTGGCTCGACCCTTAGTCTGGATCAAAAGAGCACTATGCTCTTCAGGGCCTCTTCCCGGTTAAACCACGAGTTGTGGTAGACCCTGGAGTGTGTGAAGTGGTGGAGATGATGTAAACAAGCTTTTAACAGTATTTTTGTACATCTAATCAAAAACAGTTTGATATTTTTTCGACGACCTTGGACGCATTTACGCATGCCTCAGGTCTTAATTGATTTTGTTAAAATAGGAGTGTGGTAATAAAAGAGATAAGGAGTGTGAGGATATTTTGCTTTGTTTTTCGTTAGGTTTCTTTATTTGATGTGTTGGTTTGTGCTAATGTTTATTCTTTCTCTTTTTTTAATTAATTGCCCTTCCTTATCAGTTCTAGAAAAAAAATAATATCGGACGAAGCAGAAATGCAACCATGGTGCATTTTCTTAATCAAGCTGTCACCTCTTATTGAAATAGAACCGTTCAACGGTGCTAGGCACGACTTTCGAGGTTAAACAGTAGCAATTGCTGGCCATCGCCTATGATTTCAAATTTTAAAAATATTTTTTTTCAGGCACTTTGAGAAGAAAGCTGAATAAATTAATACTATGTAGACAGCATTTTGAACATATTTCTATGTGATGTTTCCCGCATCAATTTAGAATGCTTTCTTTGATAAACGATTAATTCGTAACAAAATACGTAAATATATCAGTAATCATCAATATGAAATGAGGTTGAAATCTAAAAATTTTAAATAATAATGTCGATGAAATATAGAAATGTGTAAATGTAACAGAATTAAGTATCACTTCATTTTCAGTTGAATTACATTACGACTTGAGTCTTGACGGATTTGTACTCGATTTTGTAATTAAGAAATTCAAGCATTTTTACCGTTTAAAGACTCATATGAATTAGCTACAGAAGCAGTTCTATTGAGAAATGTTCTGACGCAGATTCTAGACGATATTTCTGCAAAAATGTAATATGTCCGGTCTTGTTATTGTTTTCAAACATCTTAAATTAAATTTTAGTTACGTTGTTGAATTAATTTAGTAGAAATGTAGTAGAAATACTGATGTATTAGAAATACAAACTCGTATTCTTAACACTTCTTCGTCGCTTTAAAATGCTTTAAGAAATCAATGTTTTAAAAGTCTTTTCCCTTCGTGTTTCTTGCAAATGATTGATGAAAGGATGAATAAAATAGGACAGTTGTTTCAATGCAAATCTCATGAACGATTTGTTTTCTCCGCAACAGATTACCAAAACATACTGTTGGAGAAACGGTAGGATGGGTGACTTTTAGGTGTGATGTATGGGCTACCTAAAATAAAGAAAGAGAATAATAATAATAGTAATTTTTGAATTGAAAGAAATGAAAAGTGTGAAAAAATATTATTTCTATTTTATAATAGTGCAATTTCGTTTTGTAATTTCGGGGAAGCAATCAAAACTTGATTGAGCTCATAATAAGTATATAAGTCAGTATCAAACTTGGTGCCCATTAAGCAGTTGTTTCATTAATTTTGTTAGGCTATTCACAGATCGTTCGCGAACGATTAGTTATAAGGGCGATTCTCTGTAAACTCGTCATTTTTCACACGAAATCTGTCCGGGCATGGTTTTTTGAAATGTCCGTATAATTATTTTACTATTGCTCAGAAAATGAATCTATTACTTTGGTTTGAAAGAGGGCCAATTGAAGCTTGTGTTTTTCTGACAAATTGTGATAGGGGGTAAGTCCCCCGCCTGGTATAACTAGGCAGGGGACTGTGCCAGGTGACTGTGTTTTTGCTCTTTGTTGCGTAATATCTGCAAAACTATTGGAGCATAATTCGTTACGAGACTACCTATAAATTTAGGCACAAATCGTGGACATAATAACTAATATGTTTCATAATTAAACTAATTGAAATTAATAAAATCACTTCCCAGAGGACTGTTTTCGTAACGATCCTGATGGCAACTTTCATCACAAATGTGGCTCTCAAACTAAACTAAGTATCGTTTCAGCACCGTTCTCGGCAATTTCAGCAAATTCACACTGATTGCTTTAAACTTCATGTCAAAAAAAAAAAAAAAATTGCAAAAGTAATAGATTTTTCGTATTACAGCTTTGAAAATGTTGCAGGGGACTGTTTGGAAAAACTCCGGACAGAATTTACATGACAATTTTAAGTTTTAGAAATGCGTAAATATACCTTATTTCATAAGAAAAATATAGCTTCATTATTCTATTTTTAGATATTAATTTCCAAATTTATGTAGTGTTAATAGGTTTTTTGAAATACTATCTTTAACAGTTAGACTATGGGATTGGGACAGCCAGGGGACTGTGATTTTGGTGCTTAGATAATTTCTAGAAAAAAAAAATTAAATTGTTATCGTTCCAAATGCAATTAGGCCACAAAGTATTAATGCTTTACTTGTATTAAGAGCGATAATTATTTTATTACACTTTATTATTTTTAAAATACTCAGTCCGGACAGCAAATTACCAGTTTACAGAGAATCGCCCATAAACTATTTACATTGACTCGGGATTCCTCTCGAAATGTTTAGTTTCTCTCCTTGAAAAAAAGTCCAGGAGGAGAAGAGGGAGGGACTCGAAAATCTTCCTAGAAAGAAACCATGGTTAATATTGCAGTTTAAGTTGTTGGGGTAACATAATAAGCCAAAAACAAACTTTTACAATGGATGAGTACACAGAAGGCTGTTGTTAGTCAAACATTAATTACCGCCCCCTCCTACTTCCCAGATATAGTTATCTCCTCTAAACATATAGCTTGAAGGAGATAAAAATTCAACGCTGTTGCCTTGACATCAATATAGGCGTGGTATTTTGAAACACATAATTTATTCCCTCTCTGACTCGAATGTAATAACAATCCGTAACAATAAAACAGAAAATATATATGTGTGTATGTATGTTCCCTATACAAATCCACAGTTTACGTCGGTAGGCAGTAAATTTGGCCCCGTAGGAAGGGTCGTAGAGAAGTTTTCAAACGTCAGAAAACTAGCGATCCGTTCGAATTTCAATCAAAGAACTCAAAAATGGCTTGAATTGGCTCTTTATACTCGAAATAATTACCGAATCTTCTCAATTTTGGTTTCAGTGGAAAGCTAGCGAAAAACAGCTTTTAAGGGAATTTTCTTCCGAGAATTTTGAAAACTCCTTTCCGCTACCTTCATCCAGAAAAAAGATACAGGCGTTTTAAGTTGGTAAAAATCAATTTTAAATTGAATCTCTTAATATCGTCTGCACAAGCCGTGAAAGAACTTAGCGTGAAGGAGATAAGAAAAAAAGGTGTTGCCATTTTTTCATTAGTATGAATAAATTCTTGCTTTTGCTTTTAGGCTTTTCCTGTAACGGAGGGAATTTAAAAACTTTTGGCGATTGATTCATTTTTTGTACTGTGTTCTGGAAAAATGTCGACTTTGATCGATGGGGACATTTAGACATTCGCGTCACTTGACATAACTTCTATTTTCAATGTAGACCAGGCAACGCAACTAGTTCTTAATAAGAAGATGACAACTTACCTCCTGGAGTCATTTTGTTGTGATCCACAGAAACATGATACAGGTAACAAGAAAGCGTCTATGTAGAAACCACGATGTGGTTCCCATGCGAGAAGTCTGTATAATTTATATTGCTGCAAGCAAGCGGAAATGGCATCCGCCGTTCCGCAAGTTAGGACGAAACCAAAAGGTCGCCTGTAAAGAGCAAAAGTGGTTTAAATCATCAAAAACATTAAAATTTAACATTAAAAGTCCAATTTTAAAAAATAAAAGTAGTCGGGTAGGCTGTTCACTATAATTAAATCTTTTTTTGTTTCATTTAGAAAAAAAAAAAAGCAGTACCATTACCGACAATCTCGATAACCAAGTCATTAGCTTTTTATACGTTCTAACGCAATATAAATTAACCGCTAGGGATGTTGTCTAAAATACGAGAATAACCTACTACAAGCCAATATATTCTGCAGAGATTCGATAGACATACCTGATAGATTTTCTGCAGAGATTATAAGAAATTTCACAGCTCAAAATCAGCAGAAGTTAACCCCAGAATTAATCAAAAATATGCTTAAAATACCTTTAATAAACTCGAATGTAATCTCTGTATTAGTATTGCAAACTGAACAGTCATAATGTAAACTATATTATATTAGTAATTTTTCTTAAGTATGCTGCAAGGGATCTTTTATAGTATACGAAAACACTAAAGACTTTAAAGGGCGATTCTCTGTAAACTGGTAATTCGCTGTCCGGACTGAGTATTTTAAAAATAATAAAGTGTAATAAAGTAATTATCGCTCTTAATACAAGTAAAGTATTAATACTTTGTGGCCCAATTGTATTTGGAGTGATAACAATTTAATATTTTTTTCTAGAAATTATCTAAGCGCCAAAAACACAGTCCCCTGGCTGTCCCAATCCCATAGTCTAACTGTTGAAGATAGTCTTTCAAAAAACCTATTAACACTACATAAATTTGGCAATTAATATCTAAAAATAGAATAATGAAGCTATATTTTTCTTATGAAATAAGGTATAATTACGTATTTCTAAAACTAAAATTGTCATGTACATTCTGTCCGGAGTTTTTTCAAACAGTCCCCTGCAACAAATTCAAAGCTGTAACACGAAAAATCTAACTTTTGCAAATTCTTTTTGGCATGAAGTTTAAAGTAATCAGTGTGAATTTGCCGAAATCGCCGAGAACGGTGTTGAAACGCTATTTTGCTTAGTTTGAGAGCCACATTTGTGATAAAAATATGCATCAGGGTCGTTTCGAAAACAGTCCTCTGGGAAGTGATTTTATTAATGTCAATTAATTTAATGATGAAACATATTAGTTATTATGTCCACGATTTGTGCCTAAATTTATAGGTAGTCTCGTAACTAATTATGCTCCAATAGTTTTGCAGATATTACGCAACAAAGAGCAAAAACACGGTCACCTGGCACAGTCCCCTGCCTAGTTATACTAGGCGGGGGACTTACCCCCTATCATGATTTATCAGAAAAACACAAACTTCAATCGGCCCTCTTTCAAATCAAAGTAATAGATTCATTTTCTGAGCAATCGTATTATAATTATACGAACATTTCAAAAAACCGTGCCCAGACAGATTTCGTGTGAAAAATGACGAGTTTACAGAGAATCGCCCTTAAAAAATTTAAGTAAGGTTAAATACACTGCGATTCAAAAGTTTAGACAAAATGCAAATATGTGAATAAAAAGAAAACTATTCAACGAAATGCTTTCAAATTTCTACTGCAAGTACATAATATGGTCCCAAATACGTGTCTGGAGTTCTTATAACTATAACTGGAATCAAATTTTGGATATTACAGAAGATAGTTTTTTACATTGTTGCAAAAGTTTAGACAATAGTCAGATTTTATGCAAACATCCCTTGAAATGTGATTGGTGGAGGAAATGCGGGACTGTATTATTCATTTATAAAGTGCAGAGATTGCTAAACAAATAATCAAAATCTCAGAAGCTCTTTAGTTCTCGTGTAAAGAAGATGAGAAAGTTTGGAAGCCGAAATTTGAAAATGAATCTACTTTCTTAATTTTTTGTCTTTTAAATCGGCTCTAGTATGGTAGTACATTGTTTTTTACTTTGTGGAGAGCAAAGTCAGACATGCGTATCGATCAAAAAGTCCAAGAAAAATGATATTTCTTAAGGATGAAGGAATTGAAAAAACGGCTCAGACTGACGATTCGCCCCTTAATCCTACAAAACTTCAACTTGGGTCAAAAACAGCACGTGACAGCATAAGTAGATGAACATCTGAATCGGAATACATAAAAAAAAAACAAAGAATTGTGCCTGAGCCTTTTAGGACAGAGTGTCCCAAATAAGCCAGATTTTATTGGTAAAAGCAGCACAGCATATGATCATTGAATATTTCTCAAGTCCCGCGAAAAGAATTATAATCCATCTAGGCCATCCCAATTTTAATAATTTTTATCACAGAAAGTACCATTCATTTTTTAGTCACGGTGATACATATGCTGTTTTTCACATTAAAATCTGGCTTATTTGGGACACTCTGTCCTAAAAGGCTCAGGCACAATTCTTTGTTTTTTTATGCATTCCGATTCAGATGTTCATCTACTTATGCCGTCACGTGCTGTTTTTGACCCAAGTTGAAGTTTTGTAGGATTAAGGGGCGAATCGTCAGTCTGAGCCGTTTTTTCAATTCCTTCATCCTTAAGAAATATCATTTTTCTTGGACTTTTTGATCGATACGCATGTCTGAATTTGCTCTCCACAAAGTAAAAAGAAATGTACTACCATACTAGAGCCGATTTAAAAGACAAAAAATTAATAAAGTAGGTTCATTTTCAAATTTCGGCTTTAAAACTTTCTCATCTTCTTTACACGAGAACTAAAGAGCTTTTGAGATTTTGATTATTTGTTCAGCAATCTCTGCACTTTATAAATGAATAATACAGTCCCGCATTTCCTCCACCAATCACATTTCGAGGGATATTTGCATAAAATCTGACTATTGTCTAAACTTTTGCAACAATGTAAAAAACTATCTTGTGTAATATCCAAAATTTGATTCCAGTTATATTTATAAGAACTCCAGACACGTGTTTGGGACCATATTGTGTACCCGCAGTAGAAATTTGAAAGCATTTCGTTGAATAGTTTTCTTTTTATTCACATATTCGCATTTTGTCTAAACTTTTGAATCGCAGTGTAGACTCAGCAATCAATTGTCCGTAAATGCGGTGATTTGAATTTGAAGAAAAAAAAAAAAAAACAAGCTAACTCTTGATAGTTTCCTTGCATGCAAAATAAAATAACGTGTTCAAAATTTTCGTCACATTAATTTATATAGTGAATGCTTTAGTCGGACGCAAAATTTGTTTTCCTTTTTAACAACTTTTTGGTTTGCCCAAATTACTTAAATTATGACCTTAAAATTCCTCAGCCTTTTACACAGAAAATGGCTTACATATACCAATTCGGTGGGATTTCTTAAAGATAGAAATGTGGATAGTTACGAGCATTCTTCGATGCGGACAGTCTGCGTATAGTTAGCACCAGTATCCTTGAACTCGACATTCACAATAACCTTCCACTTTCCAGCAGTGTTCAAAGCTCGAAGGGGTCGGGCATAGGTGGCACTTGAGCTGCAGCCTTGGTGTTCGCTGGAACCATTGTTGCTGTTAGGTCCTATAACTTTACCCTCGAAGCTATAGGAGACTTGTGTCGACTGCAAGGGAGCCGAACGTTGCAGTATCGAATCGTCCACAACGTTGGATGAGGCACTGATGTCCACCAAAAAATGATCTAATGGATGACGATTTCTTTCGATAGCTTCTTGAATTTCTAGCCTGTAACAGAAAGCGGTAATATTAAACAGATATAATGCATAAAATGTAAGAAATTCGTAGGGAATCTAAACATATCAATCGCATCAGTATTGCATTCATTTTAAGTTTACCATTTGAGCTGTAAATGCTATGCATTATACTTTTCGAAAAATAAGTCCACAAAAGTACCGCTTTAGGATGCCTTCAGTCACTTATAGAGAGTCAGGACCCCCATGACCCCCCCTCCCCCTCTGGATTCGTGTTTGGTTGTTATTTCCTTAATAGCAGTTAATTTCACAAGTGAAAATTTGATGCCCCATTAATGGAGTTCACGCTGTTATTCAGATAAAAGTAGTAAAGTTCAGCTAAAATAAGTACCCTATTTTGTATAACGTAAAATTATAACCATGCAACATAATATTGGTTATGTTTTATAACGATTATTCATAATAATTAAGGTTTTATGAATGAATGTTAGTTCACTTATTAAGAATAGTTAACGAATTGAGTAAAATAATGTTGAACTAAAATATCATTTAAGGAAAAAGCAATAGGAATCTTTTTTTTTTAGAATTAAAATCGAGTTTCTGTAGTTTAAGTACAGATTTTTAGTTAAAGCCCCCCAACAGTAGTTTTTTTCAACATCTCATTTAAAATACATTATTATTTATGTTCTTATTTTATAAAATGGGCTAAGAGGGAATGCAACGTAAATTATCATTGAAATAAATTGGGTCACTAGTGCTAAAGGGTTGAAAATCGCTGATTTACAATTAGAAAAAACATACCAATGATGCTTAAGTTTGCAAAATAATTACCTGGGATATTCTGGATCCTGCAGGCAATACGTTAAATTATTGTGTTTTGCACATATAGGTGTTTCATCTTCCTGGTAATAATGGATGGATACATCTTGCGTTGTTGTTGGTACTGTTGTAGCTTCTGCAATTTCAGTTGCTATTTCAGTATGGACATAAGTGGTTGCTTCCGTAGTTGTTGTTGTTGGAGCAGCTGTAGTTGCTGCGGTGGTAGTAGTGGTTGTAGTAGCAGCGTCTGAGCCGCGGACCTTAGCATAGTTCTTGGAATACCACATGGTAGCATTTCTTGAAGAGACCTTATTTACTGGTGAATACTGGAACATGTAAGCAGGTGTCGATTTGTGATTCCTAAGTTCTCTTTGAGTTGTAGTTTCTGCCCGTGGCGTCGTCAGAACTTGATTATAAGGAATTGTTGCTTCATCCTTGGGTACTTTGGCCCACAACTATAAAATTAAAAGGAAATCAGAGGTGAGGCGAAAGTTCATATTTTAATACTCATTAACTGAATTTTTTGGATATATTCCAAATTATGTTGGTTTTCCCAGAACTGTACCTTTACAGATTAAAAATAAATGTATGTAAAACAGCAGTAGTCACATTAAAAATGCGTCAAAAAAAAAAAAAAATGTCAGTGGATTCCTTTGCAACGATGAGAATTAAATATCAAATATAATTAAAAGAATTAAAAAATATATACTTTCTTATTTTTTTTTAAATATTCCGAATTGATCTAACTCTAGTCCAAAAAGTTTAGTAAGAAGTATTTTGATTTTCTTAGTAGAACAGATATTAAGATAATAAAACGAACTGTCAAAAGAGCATTTCAGGGATCACAGTTGAAGAGTAACAAAATGTACAAAGTAACATGGTAGTTATAAGATAAATAAAACATGTTCTTGAGCTACTTTTTGTGTGTTGAAAAAAGTATTGTAAGGGCCCTGCTCACATTAACGTAAAGCAGAAAAATAAAGCAGAAGCGTAAAATGGAGCAAATAGTGTTCCTATGGTTTCGGTTTCTGCCTTCGGTTTCGGTCGCGTTTTCCGCTGATGTGGAGCAGGGCCCTAAGAGTTCGGTAGTATAAAAACAGGATAAGTATGATATGTGATAGTTTAAAAAAAAAATCATTTTTTTTTCTCTATATCATTCAAAAAATAATATTTTATACCATCTTTTAATGTTAATTTGTAATTATTTTCATGAGCTGTAGTGATTTTTAAAGAAATTTACTCACATGTATTACAAATATAACACATAAAAGTCTGATCATTGGGTCAATCCCATGCGTCATCAACAGGGACAACTAATACATTGCTGCTCAACTATTTTGATGTTGACAACTGTGTTGCCTGTTTAAGTAACTGTTAGTATTGGGCGCTGAAACATGGTTGAAACTATTTTAAACCTTCAGAATTTCTTTGGCAAGCATCTTTTCATCCTGCGGCAGCGACTTTTCGTGAAAGAGTGCGTTGGTGACAGGGCAGCTCCTAACTTTCTTGAGTTATAAGTAAGCAAAATGAGTTCATAACACTTGATTGAGCAAAGAAATGGAAACTCTTAATTTCTCTCCAGTTATTTCTGATTAAGCGCTTAGTAACAAATTTTGTTACAATTGGAGGCCGATTAAAATCGGATCGACCTAGCCACTGCTTTGTGTGCCAAATCAGTTATCAGCTTCCTGGCACGTATAAGAATATAGAGTAAGTGCCAATTAAGCCGTCTCACTTACACATTATCTATGTTTGGCTTGAATATGATTCTCAATAGGTCTATTCCAGATAGTAGTGTGATGACTTTTTACGCACAGTCGTTTCTTCTGGTATATAATTGTCCATTCGTGCTATTTGGAATGAATAATCGTTTGAGATTTAATCGTCTGAAAAGGACTGAACTGAACATCTACAAAAATTTAAAACTGATAACCTTCTTATAGTATCGTAGATATGTAGCAAAATGTTCTGCGTGATAGTCGTTTCTAGGCTTTAGAGATACATGAGCCGATCGCTAGTTGACTGAATAATTTCATACTTATTTTGAGGCCCAGAAAATTCGCTCGTAATGCAATCTTAATTCATTCTCGTAATATTAGATGAGTTTTTTTGTCGGTAATAAGAGCTAACCCTTGTTACCGGAACATATAAGATTTTAGAGTTCAGTTCCCATTGACTGATTAGAATATTTAGTAGATATGATACTTTTATAGAGTCGTCAGTGCTCATTTTACCTATCGTATTAGTCATAGAACAACACGGATTTTTGCGAAGGCACATGCGAATGATCTTTTATGCACTTGTGAGGTCTCAGAAACAAATTCCAGAGTTTGAATCTAACCATTCAACTGTTGCATCATACTCAGTTTAGAAAAGTTTAAAGCGTTCAAATTTTCTTCCGCTCTTTTCGCACATTACATTCGCTATACATTCCGTTTATTAACTCTAGATCCCTGCCATTGCCGTGACGACTTGCGCCTGTGTAAACAGTTCATCAATGGCGGACGGTTAGTGTTTTCGCGAAAATGTGTCGGCTCTTTATCAATTGTTTCCCAACCTTTTGCAACGCACGCGACCCCCTTTAAGATTCGACGGCTAAACCTATCGCCCCCCCCCCTTCTTTCGTCTCCTCGAATATGACATAATATTGGAGCAAGTGAACATTTCTCTTGTTCCATGTAAGAGGTGCCTGATGGAGCGTTAATTCTTCCGCAATAGTGGTCGATGGTATTGAAAAGATAAATGAGCAGTAAGAGAAGGGTATCGAGCAACCGAAAGTTATAAATATTCCATCATCTGCTTGGCATCAAAAGTTGTATCCATGACAGATTATTTCACGTTGAGAATAGTGAAACAAATCTCGATAGGTTCACAGCCTTACTACTTGCACCTGCGGATTACACATAGTGAATACTTTAGTATTCACTGTGACTGTGTATGCCCTTTGTCACTTTCAATTTATGTGTCCTTCCAATTTGTCTGTGGCAATATTTGGCAGCTCCCAATTCCAGCGGACAAACCGATAATGTTCTGCATAATGTACTTCTGTTTTTCTTGATAAGTACGTGAACTTGATCTGAGATGTAAGTTTTTCCTCTTCTTTTGATATATCAGTTCGGTCATCTCGTTCCGCACGACTTAAAATGCAGAATAACTGTATTTTTATTTATCCCGTTTAATATTGGCATTTTAGTCTCAATTGTGATTAGTCATAGTATCTTATTGCATACCTTTGACGTCATAGTAAGTCAGGTACTTAGATTTGAATTTTATCGATGTTCACGCTTGCTCCAAATTATGGTTTTTCGTGGAAGAATAAAAGGAAGGGGGGGGGGGGAGGGCGGCGGGCGAGCCGCTTAGGTATCGTCTGTCAGCATCTTGAACAAGGGTGATGAGCTTGACAAAATGTGGGAAACCACTGCTCTAGATCCGACCCTCTTTTCTCGGCTCAAGAATACATCGCCATTTCTGCTGTTATACAAGACGCAGTCTCACGGAAATTGGCAGGATTGAGAGCTATAATTTCGGAGATTTTTAGGCCACTTTTTGGGTTGCTGTAGGGGGGTATTAAACATTTTAAACTTTTAAAAATGAATGACGAGTTGTAGGTTAGATTACAAACTATATAAGTGTTCTTTGCTCACTAGACTGCACTAAAAGACCCGCTTTAGGATAATCATGTTTTTATGTCTACGGGCCATGCTTTCCACATCAGCGTACCAAACGCCCGAGCCGGAAACTGAACGGCCAGAAACCGAAAAAAATCCGCAGGGTACTTTCCATTGGAACTCCAATTGAATCTCATTTTACGCTTCTGGCATAAATATTTTCCCTGCACTTTTACGTCAGATGTGGAGCATGGCCCCTAACACGCTTAGAAAAAAATGCATTTATAAAAGCATAATATCTAATTATTGTCTTTCTGTAAATGGAAAATAAATTAAATATATTATATGTTTTGGTTAAAAGGTGTTAGTTTATAACCACAAAAAAATCATCTAATATTACGAGAATAATTAATTTTGCATTATGTGATGATTTTTTGGCGTCAAATAAATGAAATTTTTCAGTCAATCTTCGCGCTCCATATTCTCTAAAACTAGATCAATATCACTCATAAACAATTTTGCTACATATTTACTACTTATAAGAAGGTTATCCAGTTAAATTTTTGTAGATTTTCATTCAGTCCCTTTTCAAGATATTAAATCTCAATGTTAGCATTTTTTTCTCCGAAATGCCAAGTTTGACGAATTATATAAAAAAAAAGACTGTCTTCAAATGTTTCACACTACTTCTGGGAATATGTCCTATGAGATATCTATTCATCGGGAAAAATAAGTAAGGGTGAGTCTTAATTCCTTCTACTAATATTTTTATGCCAATAAATGTAAAATTTCACACAAAAAATCTTATTTGTTAAAGCCAATTTTACACAAATTTTGTTACTAATTATCAGAAGAATAACTGGTATAGAAATTTTAGATCATTTTTTGCTCAATCAAGTGGTTTTTAAATCATTTTGATATAATTATAAATAAAAAAGTTATAAGCAACTTCACAAAGTACTCTTTTCACGAAAAGTCGCTTCCGCAGCTACTGAAAAGTGCTTGCCAAAAAAAATTCTGAAGGTTTAAAATTTTTTAAACCATTGTTTCATGCTCCCAATATAACAGTTAATTAACAGGTAAAAAGTTTTAAAATCAAAAATAGTGAGCAACATAGTCTGTATGATGTCACATGGATTGATCCCATTTAAATATTATTCTGAATAAATCACAATAAAAATCTCACAACAAATTTGTGCAACGGTTCTTTGTAACTATAGGTTTTCCTGCTGGTTGGCTATTTTTATTTAATTTCTTAGATTTTCACCTGGCAACAAAGGTGCAAGGTGCAGAGCACTCCACGTCTTGAGTAATAAGTAGAAAAGAGAAATAAATGAAGGGGAAAACTCTTATTTTCTCAAATAATAGATTAGAGCTTGAACAATTTTATTCAATTTTATTCAATTGGAGGTCCGTAAAATCCAGATGACCTAAGCCACAGCATAGTTGGCCCAATCAGTTATCAGGCCCTGACCGTATAAAGAAAAAGAAGTGCCAATATGCCGTTTACACATTTCTATGTTTGGTTGATATGTTCGGTTTTGATAGTGAATGATGCTTTTTACGCACCATTTACTACTCCTAAATATTATTGTTATATGAATAATCGTTTGAATTTACGTTGAGGTGAACTGACACTTTTTTTATTCTTTGCGTGGTGAAAGAAAAATGTCTGCAATATTCTCTGCAAAACAGAACATCGTTTGCATAACATACTTTTTAAGGAAATTCGCTCGAAATGAATCTTTCAAAATCAAATAAGGGTCTAAAAGAGCATTTGGAAAATTAGATTAATTTCAGTTAGATGATTTAGAAAGTAGTAGTGTACTTTTTAGAGTTCGTTGTGCTCATTTTACATTTCTATTAATCAAGCAATACGGATTTTAGGAAAGGCACATGGAATGATTTTTCCCCATTTGCGGCGTATCTTCCAAAGATTGAAACCATTATTTATCAACAGAGAAAAAAATTAAAATTTTCTTCCCGATCTTTCACATCTCATTATCATATCTTCCGTGTTATTTCACTCTTTTATTGCTCCGAATATGGTTGAAAACATTTCTCAATGGTGAAGGTTAAGTTTCTTATGTTTCGGCTTTAACAATTGTTCCTAACCTTTTGCACGGCGCGACCCCTTTTTGACGGCTAAACATGCCCATATACATCAATATGAATACATTGCGCAAGTTTTGCATGTTAATGTAAGGTGCTTGATGCATTTTCTTTTTCCGCAATAATACAGATGAAAAATAAATGAAAAATAAGACAAATATGAGCAAAAAGTTTTTTTCAATCATTTGATTAGCGTCAAATTTATCCTGCAGATTATTTACGTTGTATGAGTGAAACATCTCGATAAACACGCCTCCAACCAATGCAGAAACAAAAGGAACAAGTTTGACATTGCGCGTCTGAGTCTTTGTATTACTTGTGTATCTGTCTGTGGCATTGTAGCTAATAAGCGGATAAACCGATTTTGATTTTTTTTTTTCTTGATAGATGAATAGAGTGAGAGTTCTTTGTTCGGTGTCTTATTCCTAAGACTTAAATTGCAGAATAATTTTTAAAATCCGGGAAAATTGGCATTTTATCTCAATTTTGATAGTGAAAACTCATTCGCATATTTGAAGTATTAGAATCAGTAAAAAAAAAATGAATTTTTCTGCGTCTGAGGAAATTTGTTTCCAACTTCCACTATAGACAGAACTGGAATTATGACCTTTTAAAAAGTAAATGTCAAATATTATTCTAAGCTCTTACTCACGCGATTGGTAACAATTTCATTGTTGGCAAACAAGGAGAGAAAGGTCAATCGTTTAAAAAAATTATCTGTTGCCAGCTTCTACTTGTTAACAAATAAAGTGAAACTTGTATTGTCTGACCACGAATAAGATGGAAAGGTTAACATCTGGTTTACAGCCGGAAATGGACGCATCTAAGGCCCCTATATAGACGAGCCGACGCATCAAGATTAAGTTTAACCACTTTGGATCCAGCGCGTGTTTGAGGTTGTCATTTCTGCCGAGTTATTGCTTTTTGGTAACTTTTCACGAATTTACATTGTTGGCGAACAAGGACGAGAAAGTTCATGGTTTAAATGTGAAATTTATCTGTTGCCAGTTTCTACTTGTTAACAATATAATATGCGACTCTAGACGAACTAGAGCCGCTATATAGACGGCCTAAGGCCCTATATAGACGAGCCGCGCATCAAGATTAAAGTTTCACCACTTTGGATCCAGCGCGTGTTTGTGTGTTTGAGCGGTTGTCTTTCTGCCAGTAATCGCGTTTGGTAATTTTTCACTGTGAGCAATTATTAGCGCACGTGGATTTGGCAAAGCTTAGCAATGTGCCAAAACTTTTTTCTGTAACCTACTCGCAACATTGAAAATTTGAAAGTAAAGTTAAGGAATTGATCAAAGTGGTGAAACTTAATCTTGATGCGTCGGCCTGTCTATATAGCGGCTCTAGACAGGCCGACTCATCATGCTAAAGTTTCACCAACATTTAATTTTACTTTCATTTTTCATTGTTGCGTAGTTAGGGTTACCAGAGCAAAGTTTCGGGACATTGCCAAGCTTTGTTAAATTCTCTTGAAAAGCTACCATAAAGCGATAACTCGCCAGAAAAGGTAAACTTCAAACACGCACCGGATCCAAAGTCTTGATCTTGATGCGTCGGCTCGTCTATATAGGGGCCTTAGACGCATCTATCAGTTTTTAGGGATGGAAGCTTTTGCAGATGGGGTTTAGCCTCTCAATTAAACGTAATCATATTGAAAATAATTTAAATTATAGTTCAAAAAAAACTAAGAAATGCATTTTTTAGAGTTAATCAAACCATGCTTAAATTTCGCTGAGCTCGAAACCTGAAGTCGTCCTGAGAAATTATTAAAATATAAAAGTCACGCTTCCTCGTCTTGACAAATATAAAAGTAATATACTATATACTATAATTAATACTGATGGTTAAATTATATTTCATGAATTTCAAACTGATTTCCCTCTGATTTTCAAAACTATTAAATATCCGCTAAGTTTACATGTACTTATAATACACCAACATCCAATGTAGTTTAGCCCTTTAGTATTACCAATAGTACTAAATATATTACGTTTATGTTTGTAAAGAACGTGAATTTTATCTTTCATTCAGAGTTACATGTATACATACATACAAACAAACAAACCGACTTGTGAAACTAATAAAAGCGTATTAAGAACAAACATGAGGATAAAATTTTTACTCCCCCCCCCTCATGCAGAGATACTCTCGTCTTTCTTTTAACTTTGAGAATTCCACAGCATCCGTGGTCAAACCGTAAATGATTTTAAAAATCAAGGCTTTTATAAGGATTTTCGATTTGCCCTTTTGATTCTGTTTTTGCGACGAGCGTAATTTTTTCCGTGTTTTCCCATGTAATTCAGAGAATATTTAGATGTCATCTTAAAAGTTTATGTTTTAGTCAGCGTGCTTCATTTTAGTATGAGATAAGGCAACGCTTAATAAATACTAAATGGCTACTACATTTGCCTCAATATGGGAGACAGTTGTTCCACTTTGAGCAGCACCTTGCAGCAATCCGATGATACCGTTGACAAAATCCAAAGTATATTCGAATTAAATTTTTTGATTGGTTAATTTTTAAATTTAAATTTAGAAATCAAACAGTCGTTAATTTCTCTGTCTCGAAGAACTCCAATAGATGACAGTGTTTCGTGAACCAAAGGAGAAATTTTACTCTTTGCTAAAAATCAGAAAGCAGTATAGGCATTTAGTATTTAGGAGGCACTGGATAAGGCTGCTCTAGTCGGGTTTTAAAGTTTTTTAAATTCAATATTACTATTTTTGTTCCGCTTTATGTTTATTTGTACTTCTCACCTTTTTCAAGTCCTTGACGGTGGTATGAAATCTTTCTTCTTCATCATCCTCTTTATAACGAATCGGTCGCTCCGTCGATTCTTCTGGTAGCAAAAGAGCAGCACGCTCGCTTCCTGAAAAAGGAAAGGAAAAGAAGAGAATTTTGCAATGACAATTTATTTGCATTCTGCTGAGTTAAAGCACATGTTTTTTCATGAAAGCTAGAGTCCGGTATTCATGGGCTAGATGGAAAACACCTGAATTGCTCATCAAAAATATCTGGGAGGGTGGAATTCATACAGAAATGCTGTTAGTAACTTTCCACATAGCACGTGAAGCAAGTTGAAACCAGTTGCTTTGCATTTGTAGACCTGCTGTAGACAGGGACGGATACAAGGACGGATCGCACTTCCCTAGGGGGACTCCTCACCAGTAATTTTTCGATGTTGAAGTAACAAAAATGCAATTTTATACAATTCCCCAGAAATGTTTCGAAATTGAAGTTCGAACCTTTGTGAGCAAAATTTGCAAACCAGTATGCAAAGTAAATAGTAATTAACAGCACCCTGAGTATCTCAGGCAGCTCGCTTTGGAAACAATCAATGATATATCCAGTAAGGCTTTGCAGATCTATACTGATGGAAGCAGGAGTGATGGCGCTATCTCTGGTAGCGGGGTTTACATTAGGCATGGGAGTGGCATTAGGATTAGTAGAAGAAAGCCGGACTACTGCTCTGTTTTTCCGGCCTAGCCATTGAGGAAGCACTGATGTACTGTGCCAACGAGTATTAATACTGACATTTGGATTTTGAGTGACAGCCGAAGCTCTATCCAACACTTATCTAAATGGTGGAGACATGGAGACAGAACTACTGGTAACATTGTCCAACAATTGAGATTATTGAGCACCAATAACAAGATTTGCTTTCAGTGGGTTCCTTCTCACTTGAACGTCAGTGGTAATTGAATTGCGGATGGACTAGCTAGAGAAGGCAGTCTTAAAGACCCTACAGATATCGGCTGTCTTACTTATTCGGAAATTGCTTCGAAGGCCAAGATTAATATAAACACTGTCTGGAGAAAAGCCCCTGTTCACGACTGGTACGAAGGTTATCATCCTGGTGCTGCTCTAACTTGAACTAATAGTATAAGTATCCAGACGGCTCTGGCCAAGATCCGCAGCGGACATCTTCGTTGTCTGCGTTACGAGTCAGGGTCTAAAGTTTTCCCTCCCTGCTCAAGTTGTAACATTTCTCGTGCTGCTCCTGCTCATATTTTGTCTTGCATTGGCTGCCTGAAGAGCCAATTGTTTTCCTCTTCCGAGTTGCTTCTTGACAAATTGCTTTCTCACGGGTTCCTAGACTTGATTTAGATAATACTGTCTAACAAGTGGGATAAGTCACAACACAACAACAACAATAGTAAGTAAAAAAAATCGCCCCACTCTTGAAAAATTTCTGGATCCGTCTTTAGCTATAGAGAGAGAGAGAGATTTTAAATCAGTCAACTCTAAAAAGCAACTTTTTTCATCGTGTCATCTTCAAAAAATGATGACGCCTGTAACATTGTTTGGAAATACACAAAACTCTTAGAACTTCTTCAATACGTTACCTAGTCTACACTTGCTAACAGTTAAACTTCAAAAATCACTACAAGTGTGATAATGGAGTTTGTTTTCATTTACTCCATCTTTCGTTATACTCCAACTGACCCTCAAGCACTCAGTTTTAGCAGGTAGAGATTCGAAGCATTCATTATTTCCCATTGTTATTCAACGCTCATATTTAAATCAGCACACGAAAGAACCTAATTAGCGAAGGATCGCAACTCTGTTTTTAAAACTGGAATGCTTCATAGTTTTGATATTTGTAAATAATAGATGCTACACAATGACACCTTTCTAAACGCAAATCGCGGATTATCATTACATCACTGAAAAGGCACGATACTGTAACTTCAGCAGCAAGCGATTAGGGTAATTCAGTTTCCGTTTTAGAAGTCAAATCTGCTTCAGAGCTTTTCATGCTGCAGATTACCATAGTTTTTCCTTAAAAAGACCGGTTCAAGTTTTCATCAAGTTCATCCTCACTGAGTGTACATTAATTTTGTATGTATCTTAGTGAGGTCTTGAATGCATCACATTAAGGAAGCAGGAAGAGTTTTTCCACCGGAAATCACCTGTAAAAGACCTCTGATATGAGCGTCGGCTGGATCATGAGCAGAGGGGGGCCACCCGAACTTAAAATATTTTTCATTAAAAAAATAAGCAAAAAAGTCTTTTTTGCTTGAAAAATTGAGCCAAAAGAATATTTTCTAAAAAGATGATCAAATATTTTTTTCACTGAAAAAATTGTTGGATTTTTTTTCTCATTTAACAATCACTGACATTTTTTTTACTAAAAAATTGTTTTTTTTTTTTGCACTAAAAAACGCTGAAACGCTCCGGATAGAACACTTGATTTAAAGCCATTCTGCAAGCAAATGTACTGAAAAGAAGGAAAAATAAAACTTACGCCAATAGTAATGGAACAAAATTTATTTTGATGCAATGATTTCCAAACATAATTAACCATTATTATAATTGCACAAATAGCGATAAGAATTGTTGACACGTGCTTAGGGATGATAAAAATTTTAAGAATTTTGCTGAATGTTTTTCATCCATGAGCTAATTTTTTGCATTGAAAATTGGATTGCATGTTGCTCGAAAAACGTAGCTGCAACTTTTACTACTGTTTGTGCAATTTTGACGTCGATATTTTTGTTCATAAATAGCGAAATGTTACAAAATCGAAAATTCAAGTTACGTTTGCCAAACTGTACAGTACACGTATAGCTTTGACACTATTGGAAAGTAGTCTCTCGACTAACATCTTAATTATAAATTAGCGATTTGTTTCCGAAAAAGCATAACGCAAAATGTATATCATATTTCGTGTTTAATTCATTTAAAAATGGCAGAAGATTATGAGTTATTTAAAAATGGCAGAAGATTATGAGTTAATAGCTAAAAAAAAATAATAAAAATTAATTGCGGATACATACGCTTGCGTAACCTTTGTTTTATGTTGTGTAAAGTTTAGCTGAAGCATAAACTTGAAATTTTTTATCAATTATACTTTTTTGATATTGCACATTTATAAAGTTTTCAAACACATGAAAGTTTTTTTAATTATACATACACTGCAAAAAATGAACTGTTATTTTTACAGTATAATACTGTGAGCAGTGGTTACAATTTAAAACTGTAAAATGCACAATAATAAACTGTAAAATTAGCATTTTTTGCAGTTTATTACCATAAAATTAGTTGTATTTTCTGTAAAAACTACAGTATAATACTGGCAGCAGACGTTCCAGTTTAAAACCGAAAAATGCACAGTAATAAACTAAAATTAGCAATTTTTACAGTTTATTACTATAAAATTGGCTGTATTATACTGTAAAAAAATTTTATTTTTTGCAGTATATATATATATATATATATATATATATATATATATATATACACTGAAGTGACAAAAGTCATGGGATACCTCTTAATATCGTGTCGGCCCTCCTTTTGCCCGGCGAAGTGCAACAACTCGACGTGGCATGGACTCAACAAGTCGTTGGAAGTCTTCTGCAGGAATATTGAGCCATGCTGTCTCGATAGACGTCCATAATTGTGAAAGCGTTGATGGGGGGGGGGGGGATTTTGGGCACGAACAGACCTCTCGATGGTGTCCCATAAATGCTCAATGGGATTCATGTCGGGCGATCTAGGTGGCCAAATCATTCGTTGGAATTGTCCAGAATTTTCTTCAAACCAATTGCGAACAGTTGTGGCCCGGTGACATGGCGCATTGTCATCCATAAAAATCCCATCGTTGTTTGGGTACATGAAGTCCATTGAATGGCTGCAAGTGATCTCCAAGTAGCTGCACATAAGCATTTCCAGTCAATGTTCGGTCCAGTCGCACTAGAGGACCAAGTCCATGCCATGAAAAAACAGCCCACACCATTACGGAGCCACCACCAGCTTGAACAGTGCCTTGCTGACAGTTTGGGTCCATGGCTTCGTGGGGTCTGCGCCACACTCAAACCCTACCATCGGCTCTTACCAGCTGAAATCGTGACTCATCGGACCAGGCCACGGTTTTCCATTCATCTAGGGACCAACCGATATGCTCACGTGCCCACGAGAGTCGCTGCAAGCGATGTCGTTCTGTCAGTAAAGGCACTCGAGTCGGTCTTCTGCTGGAATAGCCCAAGAAATCCAAATTTCTCCGCACAGTTCTAGCAGACACGTCCATTGTACGTCCCACATTGATTTCTACGGTGATTTGACGCAGTGTTGCTTGTCTGTTAGAATTTACGACTCTTTGCAGACGTCGCCGGTCTCGATCTTTAAGTGCAGGCGGTCGACCACTGCGCTGTCCATGGTGGGATGTTATGCCTGAAATTTCATACTCTCGGCACACTCTTGACACAGTGGATCTGGGAATGTTGAATTCTCTAACGATTTCCGAAATGGCATGACCCATGCGTCTAGCTCCAACTAACATTCCGCGTTCAAAGTCTGTTAATTCACGTCGTGCGGTCATCATCACGTTAAAACCTCTTCACATGAATAACTTGAACAGAAATGAAAGCTCTGTAAAAGCACTGCGCATTTATACCTGTTCTATGCGATGCTACTGCCATCTGAAAATTTGCATATTGCTATCCCATGACTTTTGTCACTTCAGTGTATATATATATATATATATATATATATATATATATATATATATATATATATATATATATATATATACTAGCTGACCCGGCGAACTTTGTTCCGCCTTAAAGGCAATAAATAAGCAAATTTTTGAATTTATAAAGTTTTTTTATTAGAAAATACAAAAAAAAAAGTACCTACATTAATCATCCATTACTGTTTCTGTATTTACAACCTATTTTACTGCGCTCCAGAAGCTGTCAGAACATTTGCTTTATGTCGCCCGGTGACAGAGGCTTAAAAAAGGCTAAGTTAAAAAGGTAATTTTTTCGGACTGCTTATCAACTGACTGCTCCATCCATAAATCCATCCAAACAAACTTTTGTATATATAATAGTAGTAAGAAGAACAGCCACTTAAATGCAGTCCAGGAGCTATTCCACCAAGCGCTTTCCACCTCTCAGCCTCAGAGGCGTAAAAACTCTTTAGTGACAATCGTTTCTGACAGCTTATCACATATAAATTTCAAGGGAAGTAACGCGTTTGTTCATAATTTACTTCACAAAAAAGTCAAATAACACTCAACGCACCACTAACTTACAACCTGTTTACTGCGCTCCGGAAGCTGCCAGAACGCTCAGCCATGGATAGGTGTCAAAAAAGGCTTAGTAAAAAGGCTTAGCCAAAAATACAGAAAAGCTGGTAGCTAAATAGATAATTTGCGATAAAAAATATATTGCGGACCTAAATTGAGATAAAAACTATCCTATCATTTAAGTTGGACCAAAGTGAAACTGCGTGCAGAATTTGGTGATATATATATATATATATATATATATATATATATATATATATATATATATATATATATATATATATATATATATATATATATATATATATATATATATATATATATATATATATATATATATATATATATATATATATATATAATGATGCACGAATGTCCAATTTTAAAATACTTATAGCAATATGATTTTAAATCTTACCTTCACTTTGTTCATCTTGTGATTCTGCATGAACATATTTAGTATCTCCTTGCAAACCAGTTGACTCGGGAGCAAATAGCTGTTCTGGTGTCCAATATCCGTTATTTGATTCTGTTGTCTGCTCTGGAGATTTTTCCTTTTTGTGGTTAGATTCCCTAGAATGGTCAGACAGGCTTCCTGCTTGAGCATACTCTTTTAACGATTCCCCATTCGACAGCAATGGATCAATTGGAGAAAAAGAGTTCTTCGAGTATTCTGACTTTCCACCAGAATTTTGATTTGACGATTCTTTTTGGTACGAGTAAGCATTTGGATAACTTTGTTGAAATGCGTTGGAGTAGGAAGATAAATCTGAATACTGACCAAATGAGTTTCCAGAAGAGTAATCTGATTGGAGAGGAGACATGGTTGTAGATTCACTGTAGAATGGTGTCATGGTAAAGTCCAACAAAGGCTGCGTGGATGGTTGTAGTTTGGAAGATTGATGGTGAGCTGTGTAGTCCGCATATTGTTGAGCAATTAGTTGTGCCTTAGACAGCTGTTGTTGAGCAGCGTAATCCAAATATGATTGAGGGGTGTCTTGTGCTTTTAAAGTTTGATACTGTGTGGTGAAGTCAAAAAATGGTTCTGTGGCATCTTGGGGTTTTGTGGTATATTGATTCAATGTGTAATCAAGATAAGGTTGAGGAGACACTAAGGTTTGAGAAGCTTGTTGCTGAGCTGCATTATCTAAATAAGACTGAGGATATGACTGGGACTTCAATGCCTGTTTCAGTTGCTTTTGTTGAATTAGCTCTGAGTTTAAAACATTGTATTTGGGAGCCTCAATCTGGCTCAAAGCACTAGCAGGTTTTATGTAAGATGTTTGTGACTGTCCTCCTCTGATACGTGTTTTCTTAGCAGTTGATATTTGTGAAGCACTAGGTAGGGACTGTAAAACAAAAATTTGAGATGATTTAAACAACTTGCTGTATTTATACACACATAATTACGCATTAAGTAATACAACACAGAAATCTCGTTGAAAAGAGGCAAAGCTTGAAAAGAAAAAAATATATTTAGAGAATTAGAATGTTTTGTACAAAAATGTGACAATTTCCCAATTTTTAAATGGTGTCGTATATATTTTCCTATCTAAGCAGCATGAGAATAGAAAAATAGCAGATTAACGTATTCAAACAACTATCAAAGGATATAGTTTGATGTCATATGATACATAGTACATATGTATCTAAAATTTATTCTCTCCCTGTAGAAAGCACCCTGCCTTATATGAAGGGAAGATTTACACAAAAAGCATCACGAAAGAGCAATAAAATACATGCTACGAAACTAGAATACTAAACATTTTTCCGGTAGTTAAAAAAATGAATAAATACATTAATAGCTCAAAACTTTGTCCTCAAAAGCAATGTTTGTAATAGGAAGGGGGAAATATTACCTTCGAATATTAATAAATTTTAAGAAGGTTTTTTTTTAGTCTTAGAACTGAAGAAACATAACTAATTAGAAGTTCAAAAAACGTTCGCTTTACATTACCTGTTGCAATATTTGGTGGCTTTGTACCGGACTTAATGTAGGTGTCTGGTAATTGCTCACTGTCGGGCTCTGAAACTGATTTCCTAACTGTGCTTGAAACTGGTTCATTAATTGATTCTGCGTCGGATTTGACAGTTGATACTGATTGAGGGCTTGAGCTTGAAATTGCTGAAGTGCTTGAGCTTGTCCTTGGCTCAGCTTTTGATGACCGTTTGAAGAACTGGATTGCGGCTTTCCCTGAAGTCTTTGAGGAACCTTATTTACTGGTGAACCACGAAATCCTATGGCAGTTTCCTGATGACTAGCTTGCCCATACTGTTGATATAATTTCCCAAGTATAGCTCTCCCTTCTGATGTTTGAGCCAGTGCCGCGTAAACCTGCGGATCAGAACTCAGGAGTTCTTCTTCAAATGTAGGAAGGCTTGGCCTCTTTTCTAATTGTCCATATGCATTGAACTGAGCATTTGAAAACTGTCCATTCGTTAATTGAAGTTGAGGCGAAATTCCCGAAGACTGAGCAGTTGGCTTTCGCTGTTGCTGTTTTGGTTTATTCTGTATTTGTTTGATATTAGGGGGAGGTCGTGTTATTCCTCTGCCATTGTTTGACACTTGTGGTCGATTGCGAAAAAGTTGAGGATTATTTTGCACAAACGGTTTATATATACTGGGATGCAATGGCAGCACATTTTCTGGGTTTACAAATTCAACATTTGGAGGAATTGATGGTAAAGAAACTTCAAACTTCATGTTGTAATGTGGATTTTGTATTCCAGGACCTTGTTGTACTTGTCCTGGCTTAAGT
Source organism: Uloborus plumipes (assembly GCA_038373865.1). Lineage (NCBI taxonomy): Eukaryota > Metazoa > Arthropoda > Arachnida > Araneae > Uloboridae > Uloborus > Uloborus plumipes. The sequence goes on along the minus strand of JAXGGA010004960.1, from coordinate 9,570 downwards.
CTTGACGGTTTGTTAGCCGTTGCAGATGGCCTTGTGTGCCTGTTGTTCAACGCACCACCTTGCGCTGATGGCCTGTTTTGAACTTGTCTCTGCTGTTCCATTTTATATCCGCCTCCTCTAATATCCAGAGTGACTTGCCGATTCTTTTGCGCATTATTTTGAGGATTTCTAGGATTTCCTTGAGAATTTTGTGCTATTAAGAGAGTTGGATTATTTTGCAACTGATTAACGAAAGGTGTTTTCAGAACAGGAACTCCAACAGAATACGCATCTCCAGCCATGGGATAGAGACTTGCCCCAAAAGGCATGTTTGGTACGTACATTCCTCTTGGAATACTGTAGTCTGCTGCTGGCTCATATGATTGCTCAGCATAGCGATTAATTTCATAGCCAAAAGAAGATTTCACTAGTAGAGTTGAAACTGCCTACAATAAAAGAAACAATATTTAAGAGAGAAATTCAGTACTTTGTGGAACCATGTACAAAATAAATTTTTAAACTCTATTTGGAAAACTAAAGGCAAGTCAGTTAAGGTTAGAGCCGTCTTTGAAAGAAAAAAAAAGAGCGTTTTTTATGAGAGTTTTTAGGATGAAACGTTTAAATCATATTCATTCAATAAATTTTTAAACTCAATTCGTAAAAACTATAAGGCAAGTCAGTTAAGGTTAGAGCCATCTTTGAAAGAAAAAAAAGCGCGTTTTATATTCGAGTTTTTAGGATGAAACATTCAATTTTGTGTTCACATTTTTTTTGCCAAGTACAATTTAAAACAAAGATAAAACGTAATACTATCACATGTTCTGGAACCTATTCAATCATTTTTTGGAACAAGGCAATTTTAAATGTTAAGAAAATCTTCAATTATACGCAAGAGATTTTCCCCATTCACGTTCACTAAATAAATTAATTTTAAAATCTTCTTCAGAAATAACAGCGTTTTACCTGTTACTTTGCATAACAATGATGAACTAAGTTTCAAGACGCTGTATGTTAAATGTTAACGAGCTGCTATTTTCAATATTTAGTTTATGTATTTCTTTTATTTGTTTAAATAATGCCATGAAAAAGAAAATTAATTCATTTTGACTCAAGTTTTAAAGTACTGATAAATCAGATCAAAGCGACAAGCTTAACGAGGTATTTTTAGGCTGTCATAGGGAGTTTTTGAGCACAATAACGTGTTTGTTTGGAGAGCAATTTGAAGAGTTTTCCTCCAAATGATTTTAAACTATTGGTATTTTCCACAAAATCGAGATAACGATGATGGTGTCAAATGAAGCACACACATCATTTCTTTACAACTTTCTCTTTCATTCTAAATGTGTGCCTTTTGCTTTGTGTTCAATGGAAAGCACAGTTTATTTATTAAGATTGTTCTGAAGTAAAAAGCTATTGGATCCTATTTTACTCTATAAAACTCATCTCATAGATTTCCTGTTGAAAAAGAAAAATCAGAATATTTTGGGAAATAAATATGATAACGTGCAAGCTTTTAATGGTGTGCCTAATTATGTTTTTTATTTTTTATTTTTTATTTATTTATTTATTTATTTTTTTTTTGCCAATGAGTTCTTAAGTTTTTATAACTTTTATTTCTTTCATGCTCAATGTTTGTTACCAAAATATGCGTGGAAAATCTTCATGCTTCAGAAAATTTGAATGCATAGTATTTAAAAAAGAAAAAGTTGGTTTTTAAAGCTTTGATGAAGTTGTTTTCTTTGAATAGTGCCGTTGGTAGCTATGCGCCTCCAAAACTTTTAAGGTGTTTTTGTAAGGAAGGACACTAAAAAAAAAAAAAAATAGAGCAATTATAAAAAAAATAAGCGTTGAAGATTATACCGATGCTTCAACAGCAACGATTCTTACGAGCCTGCTTTTTAATATTTGGTGAAATTTATGTGGATGTAGAAGAAATTAGTAATAAATACTCCTTTACTACATTAGCACACAATAAAAAAATTCAACTATTTCGTACATTATTTAAATTAAATCTATTTTTATCACTTTAAAGGAAAGATAAAAAGAGAAACAATATCACAATGAAATGTGTTTTAACAGAGCAGTGGTCTTCAATCTGTAGCTCGTGAAACCTTGGTATAATATTTTTTTTCTCTTCCTTTTTTAGTATTTTTTTAAAAATAACAAATCAGATTCTTAAAGTTGATTTGCCTGTAAAGTTAAATATAAATAAATAGTTTATGAACAAAATAAAATTATCCTGAACGTAAAAGTACTGTGCAATAAATTACATTCAAGCCATTGAAATACACACACACACACACACACACACACACACACACACACACACACACACACACACACACACACACACACACACACACACACACACACACACACACACACACACAACAAACTCTCCCTCTCCCCCTAAAAGATCTCGGCGAGGGCACCTCATTTCCTTATTTCACTTTCTCATTTCCATATTTCGCGCTTCAATTTTGAACATTCAACTACATCGAGTCTATGGGAAAATTTAAGACAAATATATCCCAAACTTAAACACGGATTTGTTTCAAGCAAACGTCATAGCATCTAGACCAACAACAAGAAAAGTATTAGGCTTTTTTTTTCTTTTTGCATTTTTTGTTAACACAAGGATTTTTATAAGTGTTTCCACTATGTATCTAAATATGTACATTTCGGTTAAAGATATGGTAACACTTATCGAATGTTTTACAAATAAGGTTAAGATGCTTTTTTGAACTCTTTGAGCTAGTCTGTTGACTGCTTTTTGAAATAAATGGTTTAATTTATATGAAGAGAAGAAGAATGGATCTTGAGCCTCCCTCTCTTTCTTCGTAAAGAAAGAAAATGAAAGGGTATCAACATTTTTGTAACTATCACCTTCAGGAAAAGTTTTCAACAACTATTCAAGATTTTTATTAGTCACTAGCGTAGTACCAGGCTTTGCCCGGTATTGCATTCTGTTTAACTTATTTCATGCTAAAATGAAATAGATGAGCCTTAAATTAACAATTCATTGTTAATCGTAATCTTTGTTGGAAAATACTCATATTTACCCGGGTTAAATTTTATCAATTTGTATGTTTGAAAGCTTATTTATCTATCTATCTATTCAAAATGGAAAGAAAATAGCCATTTTGAGCTAAAAAATTTAAATTTCGAGTTTTTTAGATTTTTTTAAAAATTTCAAAACTCCGCCTATGTGAATTCTAGTGCATCAAGAAACTTCTGGCAAAATTTGATGAAAATCCGACGAAAACTGCGGATTTGTATAAGGAACAAATATACAAACAAGCAAATATATATACATAAATCCATTTTTATATATTTCAGTCCTGTTTATTAAAAAAAAGTAATTTATTTTGAAAAATATTAATTTTGTTGATTCTAAGAAACAATATTCATTGTATCTCAAAAATTTCAGCAAAATGCTTTTAAAGAAAAGTGAAACTTGTTCCCTGATCTTTTCCCTATGAACATGAGTCTTTTCGCTTGTGACCAAGAACAAAATATTTCAGATAGTTCCGCTTACGATTAGAACAAATTATTTTTGATTAAAAAAAAAAGGCACAAATTCCCTCTTGCAGAGTAAGAATAATAATCATGGATGTGTTCTTCCTTCGAGCATTAGTTCTTTTTTTATAATTCAAAACGAATTATGTTTGTTTATGAGTGGAACAAATTGTTTTTGGTTATATGCTGAACACATACATCTTGTCTAGTAACAAGTACTAAAATTAAATTAAAAATTTAAACAACTCCTGATCCTGATTGCCGATCTCATATAAAACGAAATTCACTGTTTATAAAGCATTTTAAATTTAAATATACTACTGAATTGTTTTCGAGAGGATCTGGTAAACACGGAAAGAAAAAGAAAGAAATATAATCCTTACTGTAAAATTTGCTTGTCGCAAAAGCAGAATAAGGAGGTAAAGTGAAAATTCTTGTACTACTAAAATCAATTACAAGTATTTTAATTGTTGACAACTAGAAACTGGCAACAGATAAGCATTTTAAAACATTTAGATTTCTTTCCTCGTCGGCCAACAATGATATCGGTTTTCCAATTATGTAAATTTAAGCCCTTGCCGCATTTCCTAAAAAAACGTTATAATTCGTGTTCTAATTTATATAGAAGTTTAAAATACATGTTATCAGACGCATATTTTTTTTCTTTGTTTTGATGCTATTGTTTTAAATTTTTAAGTATGTTAACATCAAAAAAAAGTTTTAAAGGTTTCTAGTTTTTTTTTTGTTAATGTCATCCGAAGACGCTACCTGCTTTGTGCACTCTCAATTACTTCATTCTTCAAAAAAAAAAAAAAAAAAAATCAAAAAATCGGTCCTTCCGTTTAGGCGCTAGAGTGCCACAGACAGATACGCAGATGCGCAGACACGTCAAACTTATGACTCCCGTCCTTGTTGCGTCATGGGTTAAAAATAATAATCTCTGATATGCTTCTTGTGAGCATCAAGCCTAGTGCTTATGATTCAATTTGTTTCAGATAGTTTGTTTATGATTAGAACAAAGTATATTTGATTCTATACAGAGCTCATAAAAATTGCAAAGTAAAAATAATAATTTTGGATCTGTTTCCTATTAGTATCAATCCTTTTCTTACTATTAAGAAAACAATTATTAAAGATAGCTTCGTTTATGATTACATTTTTTTAAATTAAAAACAGAAAATACATATCTTACAAAGCAAAATAAGAATCTCTGATCCCTTTCTTTACGAGCATCAATTCTTTCGCTTCTAAATAGAACAATATTTTTAACAGAAACAAAAAGTACATACCTTGCAATGAAGAATATCTGATCCTTTTCCTATTAGCATGAATTTTTTCGCTTGTGATTAAGAACAAATTATTTTAGATAGTTTTGCTTATGTGTATAAAAAACAAGTTTGATTTAAAAAAGAAAGCCCAAAAATCTATCGTACAAAAAATTAAAAATAATAATCTTTGATCTGCTTCCTATGAGCTTCAATCTTTTCGCCTCTCATTCAGAACAAATTATTATAAATATTTTTGCTTACGCTCACAATACAGGTGATGTGCAATTATAAACAAGAGGTACATATCATGCAAAATAAAAATAGTAATCCTCGATTTTTTTCCTACTAGCATCAATTTTTTCGCTCATGATTAAGACCAAATTATTTTAGATATTTTCGCTTATGTATATAAAAAACACTTTTAATATAAAAAAGAAAGCCCAAAAATCTATCTTACAAAAAGTAAAAAATAATAATCTCTGATCTGCTTCCTATGAGCTTCAATCTTTTCGCCTCTCATTCAGAACAAATTATTATAGATATTTTTGTTTACGCTCACAATACAGGTTATGTGCAATTATAAACAAAAGGCACATATCATGTAAAATAAAAAAAAATTATCCTCGATTTTTTTTCCTACGAGCATCAATTTTTGGGCTAATTATTCCGAAGAAATTTTTAAAGCTATTTTTGCCTATGATTGGAACAAATTATTTTTGATTGAAAAAGAAGACCCATATCTTGTGGAGCAAAAATTATCCCTTAAGTTTTCCATATAAGTATCAACCTTTTCGCTTCAAAATAATACTAAAAACGTCAGAGTCCCCGTAACATTTTAATCCAAACAAAAAAAAGGGTTGTATTCAAGGGTATTGAAGGGTATTTCAAGAAAAAATTGTTTCTGAATATATGGATCAAATTCTTCATAAATACAAGAAAAAAAAAATGATTGCTTTTACAAAAACAGAAATGGTATTGCAAAACCTTTGTACTTTCATTTCAAACTAACACTTGTTTTGATTAAAAAAAAGGAGACATATATCTTACATGGTAAAAATAATAACCCCTGATATCTTTCCTATTGGCATCAATTTCTTCGTTTATGATTCAGAACACTAATTAAAATGTTAAAGGGCCTGTAAAATTTCCATTCCTATTATATTTTTTCCTATGAGCATTCCTACCTTCGCTTGGGCTGGTTGGTTGGTTGTATTATGTGTTTTGGCACAAGAGCTTTAGGCAGGAATTCAAGTGAAACACGGATGATCGCAACTCACCAATGCATACGCAAATTCCCAAATTTGAATACGTTACGATCGCTACGAGATGCGATTCTAATGTAATTCGACTTCCAGTAGCGATTGCAATTTGCGATCGCCTTGAAGCGATTGTAATGGTGTTTCACTTGAATTCCTGCCTTAGTGGGCTATGCTGCGCCTCCCTTCGCATGGGATTTCGAGCAATAATAATATATAAATGAAAAATAATCCTGTAAAGTTTTAATTTTGTACTATATCTTTCCTATAAGCTTCATTTTTTAAGCTTTTGATTTAGAACAGTGATAAAAAGGTCAAGAAGTCCTGCAAAACTTGCACTCCTATAATATTTCTTTCCTATAAGCATTTCTTGCAACTGAGCTTTTGATCGTCTGCGGGTTAATTTTAGCCTTTTCTTGGGCTGCGTTCAGAGTATTCGCCCGGGCCGCCCGGGCGTTTAAGCAGTGACGTCATAAATAACTTCCCGGGCCGAGCCCGGGAAGTTGTGGTCTGGACAGCACTTGTGCCTTTCGGGAAGAAACAAAATGGCGGACACAACAGCAGAAAGATACGCGCCGGTCAATGCAGGAACAATCCTGCATTCGCTCCTATATTTCGGCCCAAAATGATACCATTCTTAATCTTGGCGGCAATTATTGTTCATCTACCGTCATGGTTGAGCGTAGGATCGAAATGACTTATCGAATTTAATGACAAATATGTTATTTTAAATGAAGGAATTTACGATGAAATAGGCCTAACAGTAAGTAAAGAATTTCATCGATCTCGCTTATCTGACAGGATTGTTCCTGCAATGACCGATTCTCAAGGAAATGTACCATTTCAGATTCATCGCAGCAAATAGCGTGCGTATTTTTGACCATTGTGTGTGTGTTTTCAAGATTTTGTTTTAGTCACTCTTCGTAAATCCTAGCAGACGAAAGAGCAATAAATTTCAGCCAATGAGCATCATCCTTTGCTAAACGCCCAAACACGTGACTTATCTGCCCAGCTAAATTTCCTGGGCTGCTTGTGCTCGAGCCCGGGAAGCTCGGGCGTCTACTCTGGACAGCATTTGGGAAGTTCGGGCATTCCAAATGGCAGCTCTGAACGCTTTGGGAAGAACCCGGGCTTCCCGGGAAGCTCGGGCGCGTACTCTGAACGCGCCCTTGGTTTGAATGAAATGAACTAAACTGAAGTGAAGCGAAGAATGCGATAAAAAATAATAAACATTGATGGAACGAACTGACACAGTTGATTTTTGACGGAACATTCTGAATTGCTTTTATTGCAGTTTGAGTTGTAAATAGTTAATTCTAATATATTTTATAAAAAAATATTTCTCTTTTCGAATATTCTCCTCGCAACAGCGACCCGATTGCAAGCACCCAAGATGAAGCGGAAAGTCAGTAATATTTTACATTCATAAGAATTTTAAATTATTTTAAAAGATCCGCTAACCAGCATTAATTTTTCCACTTTTGATTCAGAACAATAGTAAAAATGTCGAAGAATTCTGTAGAATACCAATTTTAAAAGTATTTCTTTCTTATAAGCAACAGTTGTAATTCAGGAGAATTATAAAAGTGTCAGAGACCTGTAAAATTTTAATTCCTATACACAATATGTCTTTCCTATAGGCACCATCTTTTTCGCTTTTGTTTTTAGAACAATTATAAAAATGTGAAAGAATCCTGTAAAATTTTAATTTCTATAATATTTCTTTAATATACTGCCGTGTTAAGCACAAAAGTCGTATCGGCACTTTTTAGCAAAATTCAGTTATCGCCTTTAAGAGGCTCTTTGTGACGTATTTTACCCACATAAAAAATATTTTGTCATTTGAGAAAGGGAAATATTAAAAACTAGCGGTACCCGCACGGCTTTGCCCGTGGTATAAAATTAAAAGTTCATTTGTAAAAAAATGATATAGCAGAAAAAATACTCTATTTTAGTTATATTTCAACTATAATTCTTCAAAGTATGATACAAAAATTTGGTATGGACCCTACACTACTTCCTTTTACGTGTAAATTTCTTAGTAGATGCCTTAAGTGCGCTTCATAGTGCATAACCTCATGCTACGAACTAATTTTGTACCAAATTTAATGAAAAAATTAATTTTGGCGCTACGCGCGTAACAGACAGACAGAAGGAAAGAAAGACAGACAGACCCAACTTCAGCTTTATTATTACTAGAGAAAAAAAAAATTCTGAAAAGTTTCATCTGAATCAAATACATAGTGGCGCAAAACTTTAAACAGTTATAGCTTAGTTTGAGCTCGACTGCAGGTACCACTTTCGCGTTTAGCACGGCAGTATAAGCATCAATTTTTCTGCTTTTGATTCCGAACAATAACAAAAATATCAAAGAGAGCCCTGCGAAATTCAAATCCGAACAGAAGAAGAAGAGGAACCGCAAGATAAAACTCACCAAGAGCAGCATCCATCGCCGTACGAGCTCCATGACTTGTTATGCGGCTGGAGCGATCTGCAACTCTTTCGGTAGCCTTGGCCCTGACCCCGATTCGGCAAAGGAGGAGAAAAAAGAAACAAAACAAAAAGCAGCAGAGAAACTCCTCCAGGGCTTCTCTTCATCCGCCGCGCTCCGCCGGGCACACACAACGCCCACTTTCTCCGAAGGCGACTTCAACTCTTCCCTCACAGCTCCCGAGGAATGGTGTCCGACATTTTGGTGATACATCAATTTCGATTTTGAAGCATGTCGGCTGCTTGTTCTCTTACTACACACACTAGCTGAGCCAGAGTTTACATTCATGATCGTTCAGACATTTATTTTAACTAGCGCAATCGTGTTGGTAATACGCGATGAAAACAAGGGTTCTGGCGAGGGGGTGATTCCCCAGAAGCTCAGTCACAGTTTACCTTCATAATCGTTTAGACATTCATATTAACTAACTTAATCGTGTTATTAATGTGTGTTGAATCCGAGGGTTGTGGCGACTGTGTGATTCCCCAAGAGCTCAGACTTCATAACCGTTCAGGCACTCATATTAACTAGTATATTCGTGTTGTTAATTTGCGTTGAATCCAATAGTCCAGTCAAATTAGACATTAAAATCGCAAATCCGGATGTAGTTCTGATTTTTTAATATGTTGTTTCGGTCACCTAGGGTAGTTCAAATCTAAGTTTGCACCTTTCCAAACCCTGTGCTCGCTGCGGAATTCGCGAAAAACTGCGAAAATTTCCGACTTTTTTCAGTTTTTCCCTTATAACTTCCAATTTATGCAACTTTTGATTATACATGTGAATACCCGTTTTAAAGAACACTAAATTTTCAATAATTTGAGCTCAAGTAGAGCTCTGTAGGACCAATAGTTTAGGAGATATCGAACTTCGAAAATTGGTCATTTTTTGCGAAAAGTGAAAAAAATATGCTTCAATCGCATTTCAGACCAAATATCAATATAATTTCTTACCCTACAAGAATAAAAATGGACATGAAGCTATAGTAAATTTAATTGGCTTTCATTTAAGCCCAAAAAGAAGTCGCTGGACTCGGTAGTTCTTCCACAATTACGAAAAA